>OMOW01101110.1:0-13463 GCA_900312555.1 Lamprogrammus exutus
CGCGAAGCACCCACGCGCGGAGCCGCCCCCCACACACCACGGCGCCCGACACACACACACACACACACACACACACTCACACACACACACACACACACACACACACACACACACACGCACACACACGCACACACACGCACACACACGTGCACACGCGCACCATACAACGACACCTGGGATCTGACAGCCAAAACCATTTACTGCCAGCCATTGTGCAGCTCTAATGGAGCAGTTTGGGGTTAATTAACTTTTGCAGTGGTACTTTGACTGTAGTCATTGTGGGAAGTGTCACCTTTCTAGCCCTGATTTCTGTGCTCCTTCCAGGGATTTGCACCATCCACATTCTGATTAAATGCCAATATTTGGTCGGGGTTCCTGCCTTTCAATTTTTTGACTTTGTTCTCCACTCCGAGTGTGAGGTTGCCAGTGCAGAATATCAGACTTGCACACATAAATTACTCAGCACATTGCCCGCCAGAGACACAAACGTACACACACTTGCCCTTTTCACTTCAAGCCCACTCCACTGTCACCATCCCCATGTGGCCTTTAATGTCACTTTCATGATTTTAAGGGGCACGCAGGAGCACAATGGGTGTGGCTGATCCTCAATCGCTCAGAAACGAAACCAAATTGCACAGGAGCAGAAATTATTCACTGAGGAGAGATAAAAAGTAACAGAGGAAGGAGACACAGATACACTGAGAGAAAAGACAGGGAGGAAAAAAAGAAGATACTGTAAAGCCTGGATGTATAGATATGACCCCCTTTAAATGTATTATGGGCCTACTTATGAGCAATAATGGGACTGAGGATATCTGTAAACAAGTGGGGAACCCTGTAAAACGACTGTGGAGGTTTATATCTGGCAGCTTTAAAACAGAGACGTAGCCGATCCTGACAGACGTCACTGAACAGCATCTCGTGGTACTGAATTAGCTCCAGTGCACAGAAATAGAATTTTATAAATATTTCTTGTGTCATCAAACCCTCTTTTAGCTCACACTCAGCTGCATACCAGCATGCCTTCAAATCAGCAGCTACAGTCACTTAAAAATCTCCCCATGAGGTTTCAGTAAACTGGGAAGCAGGAAATCTCATTTCCTTGCCTTTCAGAAGTCTTTCATTCTGGGTGAACTCTCTGGATATCTCGCAACACTCCTCTGCTGTTGTTCTTCATCCTTCTTGCCTTTGAAATATTTGTAAGCTGAAGTTCCTTGCCACCTCTGTGTCCTGTGGATTTGCAGATCTGCCCACAGGTTCCATCATCCTTGTTAGTTTTTAGTTTCACGGTGCATTTTCTCCACTGGGCTCTCCCAGGTCTGGGCCAAATCTTCTCGGTATATTGAAGAGTTTGTTTGCAAAAAACAGATGACCACCATTTTTATGAAATTTTAGAATCATATTTTTGTTTTGCATTCTAGGTCATATCAATCAAACATAGTGTTACATAGTGTGTGTTTTTTCTTTCTGGTTTATTTAGATTTTTATTTTATTTTAACCCAAGATCAGTTTGATGAATGTTGAATGCACAGTAGAAAAACAGGATTTTTGCCATTTATAAAAGCAGATTTTTTGCAAATGAGCTCATATCAATAGGACTAAACTGCCCTACAGTTAAAAAAAAACAACAAAAACAAACCTTACAGTGACTAGAAAGCTATTTTGTTTTCTGCCCACTTTTTATGCCAAACAAAAGATATTATTTTGAAGATAATGTATACAGACACATATAGTAGCTATACATACAGTATATTCTCTATACTGGGTCATTTGTACCCATGACATCATCCCTCAATGTCTCCCACTATTGCCATAGCTCTACTACCTTCCCTCTCTTCTGACACCAAGACTGACGCTCAGGTCACTGCTCGCCTCGCTGATATCTACAGTTGGATATCTGCCCACCATCGCAAACTCAGTCTCTTGAAGACAGAAATGCTCTTTTCCCCCAGAACATTCTGCTCTCTGCAGGAACTTTCCATCACTAATGACAAGACTCTTGCCACAGCTGCCAAAATCTCAGAGTGAAACTGTCATTTTAAGTACAAACTGCAGCTACAACACTGCAGGTTTGCTCCCGGAAACATTTGTCCTTTCAGCCTTTCTTCACCATCAAGTCAGTCCAGCTGCCTCTTATAGCTGACCTCCCTAATCAGTCGATCACTTGTGCAAGTAATGTGCTTGCATACTGAGTAGAGAAGGCTTTTACTGACTGGAAGGTGGCAGGTTTGAGATAACGGAAACCCAAGTACCAAGTAACTTCACAGATGACACCCAGGCTTGTGCTAAGGAGATTCTGATGAAATGGGTGCATTTATGTGTTTCAGAGGACTATGGAATATCAATGTGTTCCATCCAAATTTTACTTTACATGCTTCATTTTCTTACAGAGGTACTGAGTAAGTGCTGGTGCACGAGTGCAAGGTTATTTATAGCCTCTTGAGTGTCTTAAGCGTCTCTTGTGTTAGAGCAGTTGTAAGACCTTAAGTGTGTCTCTGTGTTTGTAGCATATACTGTGTACAGTACGTGTGTTTGTATGTGCATATGGCCCACATAATGATTAATGCTTTTTATGAGTGTATGTAAACTAGAAATATCTAGGAACTCTTATACAAAAACATACATGTAAACAGAGAGAGAGAGAGAGAGAGAGAGGATGTAGAAGAAGGAGCAAATTTTGAATTATTAGTAATCTCTGAATAACCCATAAATGTCTCGAAGTAAACTCCACTCATACATCTTGAAGGAAGTTTTTTGAACATAAATTAGAAAATTAAGCACTTATCTTATCATCACGTTTCCATTTTGAAAAGGCACTTTTAACAAGATACCATCACTTTTTATATCAGCGCAGGGATTCAGCTTTTAGCGCTGAGGTTCAAAATATGAAAATCACTGAAATTGACACCCATGAAGTTTGATGTCACTGCAAGAAACAATGGAGAAATCACATGTTAATATACACTTCCAGGCCATTATGGCATTACTTATCGGGGAGTCACTACTAAATTTAAAGCACATTGAAACGGGAACATTTGCAGTATTTAATCCAGCTGGAGGCCATTTTATCCATCCATCTCCTAGAACAGAGGCAGCATGCTAAAGAAAGGAGCATAAATGTCCCTTTCCCAAGCCTTGACCTACAGCGGTTCCTGAAACATTCCGAGGGTTTCCCAGGCCAAACCATATAAAAGTAGTTCTACTTTCTACTTAAATTCCAAATTTAGAGACATCTTTGCATTGTTATCGTGCATAATCATCGTTGTATTCAGTTATCCAAAGTACAGAACTTCTGCAACTTTGTCTCAGCGGTGCAAACTTGTAACTTTTAAAAACTCCAGACATTTCCTGTAAAACTTGAGAGGATTTAAATATCCACCAGCCTGTCTGTAAGTTTCTCTCTGACCATCCTCTCCTCCTCTGGGAAGGCCCTCAGGGTACGTCTTAATCCTGCACCAAAACTATCTTTAGTGCCTCTTACCCTCCTTCCTTCCCCATGTCATTCGATTTTGCTCCGTCTTTCCTTCCCCGCTTGTCGTTCTTTCCTGTGTGCCTCTGTGTGCACGGATCCTCCAGCAAAACCATCCAACATTTGAATGCTTTAAAATAATACTTTTCTCTCTCCTTTCCACCTCTATTTTCTCACTGAATCCGTTTCTCTTTCCGTCCTCTTGCTCTTCCTCTCTCCCTACAGATGTGATTTAAACCCCTGGCCAAATATGTATCCTTCCATCTGTCTCTGTGTCTCCCTTTCACTCTCGCTCCCTTTATCATTTTCTATTCTTTAGTTAATTTGCCTCTCTCGCGCTTTGTCTCTCATTCTTTCTCTCCAACTTCTCCTCTGCCCCCTGCATTTCCCTGAGGGTCTTTTTTTTATCCTCATGAAAAACTTTTCGTTCCTCCTTTCAATTTGTTTTATCTTTGGCTTTCACCCCCCCCTCCGCAGTTTCTCTCTGTCCTTTAAAGGGCATTTCTATCTCTTTAAGTCTCTAAAATTTTATCGTCATTCTGCTCTTTCTTCATCTTCACAAAACTGCATGAATACAGTTATGAGGCTGTGTTCTCTCTTTCTCCCTCCCTCTCTCTCCCTCTCTCTCGCTTTCTGTTTGTGTGTGCGTGTGTGCATGCTGGCATCTCACACCGCTAGCCCTGTTCCCTTGACAAGAAATCCATTATCTTCATGATGTTCCTGGACTTACAGGAAATTGAGTTATGCAACCCTATTGACTTTCTAGGACTTAACCCAGAACAAGCTCAAGTCTCTCTCTCTCTCTCTCTCTGAGAAGGTCAAGTAAAAGAGTAGGAAATCTCCAATTAAGTCAAAAATAAAAGCACAAAGTCAGGAGAACTGCAGGTTTTAAGAGAATAACTCAATAAGCTTTCTCCATGTAGACTCTGCTGAATCCATCATGCACTTGTTGCCCATATGCGTGCCTGTTTAAGGACTTCTCACTGAGGTGCACGATGGTTAACGACGAAAAGGTTAATGTGGTGAAACGATTAAAGTCAGCTGACGCTTTCCATCACATACGCAAGCCTAATTTACTGACAAATTAATCGCAAAAACAGTAATTATATTCACAATCAAACCTCCCAGGGTGCATCCGAGCACCGGAGCTGTCAACTCACCGGAGCTAAATTTGAATAATGCAGATCCTGACGAGTCATTCACAATGGACGACTTGTGAGTGAACCCCGATGGCACGAACAGTCTTGATTAAAATTATGGACTATTGTTTAGCTTGGCCAGATGTTGTCATTAATTTCCTCTGCCACAACAAGTTGAGCCTGGCACCCTGCTGGAGTCGTGTAATTGGTGGTGTGCTGAGTTTGTTCTCACCTCTGTTAACAAGGAAGCGATCTGACAAGCTGCAAACCTGAAAGTAGCAAACTGTTTGCTTCTAACGAGCTCCTCTCCGCGTTTCTCACTTCACCATGTGACTCAACCATTGTGCAGACAGAATTGGGCTTAAATGAGGGTGAAAAGATCGGAGGACTGACGTGCGTGAATGTTGTTTAAAAAAGATGGAAATGTTGGTGCCGTTTCATCACTGAATTTTATCTTTTTTGTGCTGCGTTGCTCAGCGGGGAACAAATATCCTCAAAGACGGGTGATTTCGCCAAAGCTGCTTCTTTAGAGATGATTTTTCCAGCTGTCAAACTGATGATGATGTATTTTCTGGTTCTCAACACTGGTTGGTTCATTATCGTGTCGCGTTTCTATCATGTTTCTCTGTGATAATTCTGGAATAAAAGTTTGACGTGTTGAGATGTCTGCAGGCCTCAAACTTTCACATCTTGTATTTAAAGTGATAATCCTTAGTCTTGTGTTTAAAGTTGAAAATGTGTTCATGTGACACCAGACTGCCAGCATCATTTTCCCGGGAATGTAAGATCCAACACAATTTATGAAAAATCCTACACAGAGATGCATGAAAAGTAAACATCTGTCAAATGACTTATACAACAAAAAAGGCATGGAAATTCAGTCTTAAATTTAGATTTTATAAGACAAGTAAACTTTGAGGATTATCACTTTAACTTGTACTTTGCACAGCAGAAGACATCTTGAGGGTGTGAATCATTTTTTGTTAAATTCATCAATCGTCTCCGTCTTCACCAACACTTATCTGGCTTGTTGAAGGCAATGTACCAACGCCTTATCAAGAGGTCGGGTAGATCCCATCACAGCTTTCACTGCGTACAGCTCCAGGTAATTTCTCCTTATATCTCCACTCATAACATCTCATCGATAGCCAGATCATTGCTGCCAAACAGCTCCGTCAATATTAGCTGCCAGTGGCACTTGAGCCACGATGGCTTCGAGCTGAGGTCACACGGGTCAAGAGAAAAATAGCTCCTCATTGACACAAACTGAACGTCCAGTGATGCCCATTACAGTAATTGCATTTTTTAATGGAGCCGCTTTGCTATACTCTCATGTTTTATCACAGTTCTATCAAACATGGCACATCTGAGGTTAAACTGAAGTTGAAGGCTAAAGGAGGGAAGTCAGGACTGTCAGTTTGACTTTAGGTGCTGGTAAGCTCAAGTTTGATCTCTATATTTGTATTCACAACTTGGAAATCAGCATGTGTGTGACAAATAGTGTACGATTATCACTCAAAATAGCTATAAATTCCTCCTGAAAGTGCTAAATTAAAGTAATCCGCAGTAGCACAGGTGATTTAGAAGTTAGGACCTGACAAGTTTTAATCCCGGTGGCCTTGTCAAATGCTTACTTTGGCAACTCTGATGAAAAAGTAATAAGTGTGCTAATTTTGGACCTCCGCTCCGTTTGTATATCTCGAAGCCTCATATTTTATGATGAAACCACACTGAAACTGTAGTAATAATCCAGCAGAAGCATGCAAACACTGAGCTTGGATAGTTTGTGAAAATAGATGGGGCAGCTTGTTTTGTTTTTTACAGTTTAGTGCAGCGCTCAATCTTCAATCAAAGGACAAGGTAACTTTCCTGACATATGACAGGATAAATAGATTTTCAAAGAGATTCAGGACGAGACTTTGCATTATGTGACACCAAGCAGCGTTTGACCTCTATTATTTGACAGGAAATCTACCTTTTCAGGTTCAAAGGGCTAATGAATATAAATGAAAGGCATTGACAAAAATGAATCAGCTGTAGATTAAAGATCAAAGCCCTCTGTAATTGTGATTATGCATGCATTCGCCCCATCGAACAGATGAAAGATATCAATCGATTGGAGGCGTCAGCACTTTCCGCGTTTTAAAAGCCAATAATGTGTCCTCGTTTCTTCTCTCTCTTTGCTGCCTTTGGAGTTTTCGTGTTTGTGCGTATCCCTGAAGTCTCTATGCATGTGCGTGCATACATACAATGCATAAGCAGGGCTATTCATGCACATACAGTTTGTGACTGCTCTCTCTAGTGCCATCAGATACAGGTGTGTGTGTGTGTGTGTGCATTTATAGCAACATAAATTTCAGTCTATTTCAGCATATTAACTTATTCCCTCAAAACAATACAGGTATTAGGGTATATATTGACAACAAATAACGGAAAACACATAATTTCTTAAGTATATGGAAAATCTTTCATGTTCACCTCCATACCATCTAAGATTTTTCCAAATTCTGCTCACTCGGCATTTTACACCCATTAGATTCCACTTTTGAAACGAATGGGTACAGCTCGTGCCCCAATATACTCATTATATACCAAATTAACGACACTAGATGCTTTCAAAATATGATTTATTTGTAACCTTAAAATGTTGTACTAAAAGCATGTAGCAAAAATAAATTATTACTCCATTAATTTTTAGGCATTAGTGTAATAGCCTCCTCTACCAACCATTAGACTGTATTTTAAACTATGACATGAAACAAGACAAATAGCTGAAATAACTGAAATCTCCAATTACCAACTAGGTTGTCCATAAAGCTTTTACCTGTTCAGAATGCATGTCCACAGGTGAAGGTGGGGCAGAGAGCCTGTCATCATAGAGTGATACGATATGATTAATCATATAAATGGGGATAACAGCAAACACTTTCACTTCGCCTGTTGTAGATATTTATGGTATAGCACAGGGCTGTAACCAGGATTGCAGAACTTGAGGGGAAGAGGTCGTGACTGTTGGATTCTTGGATTCGGCAAGACCATTGGAAAGCGGCTTTCCAAAACCTACCCAATAATCCAACTTCAGTTGAAGCATACTGAGGCATTTAACCTAATGGTGGTTATAGGTTAATACCAAAAACACTGATGGACCACGACAGATGCCTAAATATTCATCCTATTTTATAAAATAAAACAGGACAAAAACATCCAGTGATAAAATAATCAAAGTGTGAGTGTGAATGAGTGTGTGTGTTCGGCAGATCCTTTGACAGCCTGCCAGCAGGACTTTAGAAGTTGCTGATAAGCAGGGGGCCAGCATTAGGTTAAATACACCGTGTTTTGATGCTTTGATCTCACTGCTGACAGAGTGAGGGGGGGTGGGGTGAGAACGTGGAAGATGAAGGGAGGGTGTGTAGAGAAGGGTCAGGAGGTGCAGATAGGGAGGCTGATGGGAGGGAAAGTGAGACATGCTGCCGGAGGTGGAGAAGGTGAAAGTGTTGCAATGCAGATAATGATGGGAGAGAAAAAGATGCAAGGAGAAGGGGAGAGAATCACACATTTAACCAATAAATGTAAATACAGAATTGCCTGTAAATTTGCACATATGCAAATGTGTTACATGTTACATATGTTAAGTAGGTAACACCATTTCTACAGCTGCTTTGAAGTCAACTCAAAACTGCATTGACAATTTCAGGTCAATAGGTGGCAGAAGAACTCCAAGTTGACTTTTATTTTTTTCCAATTCCGCAATTTTAAATGTATAGATTTGGGTGGAATAGTTCCTGGGTTGTAGGTGTGTGTACACTGTCTCTAATCTTGTTCATAGAGAGTTTTCTTTTTTTAAAGCTAGCAGCAGCACAACGCCATGATGAATCTCGACGCCATTGCCAGGGGTCACTTGAGGGTCACTGAGCCCTCGAAGTTGACTGACACAAAGTCCTGACATATTTACCAAAATAAAAGCAATCCCACCTGATGGCGTTTGGGCCACCTGCTGACTCCTCAGTCTGTTGTCCCCACGTTTTTCTTGATGCACTGGCCCCAAATTACTTGTAATGATGTTCCTACATACACACACTACATATTCCAGGAACTCCCTTTGTTTAGCTGCAGGGAACCAGGGCCTGTTTTGGTATTGAACTATTTCTACCTCCTACTACAGAGTGCGTATTCTCTGATGATTCAGGAACTGCAGGGTGGAGCTTATCAGGCACATAACTGCCATTTTTTGTAATTAATAGAACAGCAACAGCAAGACTTCTCACGATATTCACAAACCCGCAAAACAGAACAAAGAAAACTGTCTCCTGGATTCCCTACATTGCCTCTGTTGAAGGTTTTGGCATGTGGAGCAGTTTGTGAGGCAGACAAAAGTCCAGCATTGGTTATGGCTGTGTGTTAGCTAAAAATGTTATAAAATTCAAGGGAATTGTGTTTCTGTGTGTGATGAATGTCCAGTATTCACTACAGTTGCCCCTTTTCCCCACAGCTAATGAGAGCCACTAAGACTCAGCAACACTGCAAATGTGCTTCCATAAAACCCAAGTTAGTGAGGTAAAAGCAGCTCAGTTTCAGTCTCAGAGTTTCAGGATTTGTCACAACAAACCTTTGACATTAGCATTGCATCGAATTATACATAATGTCAAAAACTTTAATTATTGCAATTTTAATGTCGCACTAAGCAAAGGTTCTATGTAAAAGCGTAATTTAGTGAAAAAGCTGTATGTTGAATCCCCCCCAATCAAATCTTAGTGCCAGCCACCGGCAAGAACCCATCGCTGTTCACAGGAAGTGATCAATCAAAACCTGACACTTAAATACAAATTACGTCTCTTTTTCTGTAACGTGCGAGTGCTTTATCGAGATTAAAGCAGGATTCACCAAATATCAGATGTGTTATTTTTATCACTGTATCCTCTGACATGAATCAATCACAGAATGTCTGGCTTTGTAAACACCAGCATAAGGTGTGTATTACATCATTTCTGGGAACAGACATCTAGTCGTCAGTTACCTCTTGTGGCCATTTGGAGCTGCCAACAGCCAGAAATCCCTGGTGCCTCTTTTACATGACTGAATTGTTGGATGCATATCACTGCTGTAACATGAGCCCAATAAGTCAATGATTTTCGCTCTTTTAAGATAAAAGGACCCCATCGTCCTCTGTGGGCTGACACACACATTTGCTTTTCTGAAGCCCTAAGAAGTTTTGAAAACACATTTTTGATACACGATGATTTTTGACAGCCGAGATACTGCTGCACAACCACATTGCTTGCTTGTTTTTGCGTGTTTATGCTGTATTCCGCGGGATCGCTAATGATTTGTCTTATCTTCAGAGAGAAAGACGGGACGGACGGAGAATTTCAGGCAAAGAGTCGGAGGAAAGTATGTCAGGAAAGGAAAGAAATGTGCAGACTGAGAGGGGAGGGAGTCAGTCCAAGCGAGAAGCCAGCGCTCGCTCCGTGTTCTCCCTGTCCTATCCGACTCCCTGCTCTCCAAAGCCACAGCAGGAGGCGGCACGCTCGCCCTCTCCTCCTTGGCTCCTACATAAAACCTCCCCAGTCTATTTACCCTCTGCATGGATTACAGTCAACACTCATCTTTCACATGCAGCTCGTATGGGCAAATCCCTCCTCTCTTGCCCAATCGCTGTACGCGCACGAGATCGAAGGAGAGAGTGCGTGCGTCACCACGAGATTGCGTTTGTTTATGTGTGTGTGTGTTATTTCTTCCCCGTGGGGCTACTTTCATCCATTAAAGTGTCTTATGTGACACAGAAAATGCCTCATTACTCTTTGTGATGGCTCGCTTTGCGATTACTTGGCTGCCGCATTAAAAGGCGCAGGTGAGGAAGCTGGTGTTTGTTGTGGAGATCGAGGTCCAAGGTGCATCAGCTTCAGATGAATTTTCTTTTCTAACTCATCGATTCATTTGTCTCTCTCTACTCAGCCCAGTTAGTCAGCCAGAATGAAAATTGACAAAACAATTTTGTTTTACGTCAAGAATCACCCTGCATCTCAGGTCAGAACGTGAGATACTCCTTGATAAGATGGAAATTGAAGTAACTGAATGAGGTGAATGAACAATAACATACAGTATGTTTTCATGCTTTTCAACAGTTTTGTGTGACAGATGAAGGGTGTGGAGATTTCTGCTGTACACACCCTTGTGTAATGTACATTGCTACTGAACATCATCTCTCAGATATTCTTATTTGTTTTGTACATGACAGATACATCTGCTGATCTGTAATTATTAAACAATGGTTCTATCCAATAATCTGTTCTAACTGGCTGAGAAATGGTTTTAAAATTCTGCTGTACTGTAACTTTACCTCAGGCAACGTTCAACCTTGATATTAGCCACTCTGAATTAGAAATTCACAGCGTTGGAAGCTTTTGCAATAGCAACTGCTGTTTAAAAATGAGCAGATCAATTAACCTCCTGTTATCTAACTTTCCTTTGAGCCAACTGTGAACCCCAGCAAGCACAGAGGACCAGCTGTCGTTTGTCATTGGCAAGATAGCAGCATCATCATGGCAGAGCGCCTGATGGTGGGGATGGCCCCTCTGTCTTACCCTCGAGACGTGACCACAGCCTAGAATTACAAATCTGCCTTTATCAAGACTCATTCAGGATTTGTAAGCTTGATTTGGACCTTTTTCACAAAATTGTTTGCATACTTTAACTCTCTTTCACATCTTGTGTAGAAGAGGCTCTTCCTTATGAGTGCTGGAGCTTTTAGAATATTCCCTCCTCTGCATTTGATTCCTCTCAATGTAGCAGAAAGTCATTGCTACTCTTGCAGCACTGGACTCTAATGCTGTGCATTGCTGTAGTATACATGCAAATAACCTTCCTGTTGGTAGGAATAGTCTGGAACCGCCACAGACATGCAGTACATCTGAGTGTCCAATCACCATTCCAAGCCAAATAATTGGTTCCCAACAATAATGGTGAGGAAAAAGGCCTCATTGTTTTGAGTTGTTCAATCGCCTCTGCTGGAGAAGAGCCTGCAGCTCCTCTCCATCACTGTGTATGTGTCAGCTGTCTCCTCTTGTCACAAGGGCTCTGGGTTTTCGGGCCAGTATATAGGCAGCATCATTTCCAGTGGTGTTATTGGGTCGCAAACTAGTTCCACAGAAGGCTGACAGGTGGCAGGTTTTCGGTCCAACCAAAAACCCTTCAACTGAATTCACTGATTAGCTCCTCCTCTCTGGTTGAATGCGTGCTGATCACTGACATCAGCTGGCTTCATGCTCGAGGCCCGTTCCAAGGAGCATTGCAACTCACTGAAGCTGGGCAGGCGCCGGAAGAGTTTTAACTCGAATTCCAGCCTCACTGTCGTTTCACGTGCAGTCTCACGGGGGGGTCTAGAGCTCCGATTAATTGCTCTAACGTTCGATGATCTGGTGGTCAAGCGATTGGATAGGTTTCTGGCTTGTCAGAGATTTTGGTTGTCTGACCTTTTAATTTTGCACAAGCCAAACACAACATCAACAACATGTCGCAGCCAAGAGAACGTGTACACTGTTCGGAGTGTTTGGAGAGCAAACTTACGGGACTTTGGCAGCAGCACCACACCGGTATAATTTGTCCTCAGAGTTTTATCATGACTGACAGCAATCCGCTACTCACAAACCACTGACATTTTATACTTCAGCAAAGGACATCTGACCACATAGCTTTGGAGAACATCACAGTATGACAGATCATTACAGGTGCTGTTTGGATAAGTTTGTGTTTGTCCTTCAGACTGTGTGCATACAGGATCTGCCTGCGTTGTCGCTGGGACCGTACAGTGCGAGCATACAAATTGTAAGCTTTGCCACAGCATAACGGGCGACTTAAACGTGCTGTGTGAGTTAACACAACGTATGCGATTACCAAGCTGGTTCGGTGCCTGCCCAGCTGAAGCGTATCTCTCTCAGGTCATTGTCAACAGGGAGCGCCTCTGCCTGCTATGACCTTGGCTGAGAGAATTCGTGATATGTAGCTCCATCCCAGTGGTATTCTGATAAGAGGATATCTGAGTGGTGCCACGCTCAAAAATTCATCCTTCATGCGTACGACCATAACAAAGTCATGGTCTTAGATGGTTCATTCTGCCCTTCACCCTGCTGGGACTTTGCATCATTGGTGCCCTATTTGTGCTTTGGATTATGATATGGAATGCTGTGGTGGGGCACACACAACAGCTCGATGTGTACTTTAGGGACAGAGTAGTTTGTAAACCCCCCATTTAAACTGAGGCTTGATTACTGGCTTTGTTATGGTATATGTTGCTGCTGGCTACACGCATTTTACAGCAAATTTTGTGACATCATCAGCGTTGCTCACTGGAACATGTGTGCTCGGGATATCGATGCTGTGCTTGGTTTTCATCAGCTGGATGCTTCCCATGAGCTATCCAGACAGACGGAATCCTGAAAGATTTTCTGATTCATTGATATTTATGTGGCATATTTACAATGAAAAACTGTAAATTCTGTACAATAAACTTGAATTACAGCTTCAAAATGATGGGTTATGAACCAGAAATGGGTAACGGGTAGGAAACAAACCCACAGAGCATTTTATGTGCACAGATATTGATCTTAATTTTGTTCAGCCCAATTTATTTCAATGTCAGTCATCCATACAGTTTAATCTGTGTGAGAGCAGAATTAAAAACAAACACCAAATATATGTCTGTTTACATGGCAACCATAATCTCTTTTTGCCCCCTCTCTGTGCCTGTTCTGTGTGTGTGTGCTAGATGATCCAAATCTATCAGGGATGCTGTTGCTTTCACACATACACACACACACACGCATGCATAAAAGCTTCAGTTAAATGTAAGCCGACCT
>OMOW01101111.1:0-12332 GCA_900312555.1 Lamprogrammus exutus
AAGCATTCATATTATTATTATTATTATTATTATTATTATTAATAATAATAATAATAATAATAATAATTTTTTTGTTGTTGGCGCCTTTCAAAACACTCAAGGACACTGTACAGTACACAGGAAAATAATTAAACAGCAAGAAGTTAAAATTAGCACTCAGGTACATAGACACCTGATAATGGAACATGTAATTAAAATATTCCTGAAATACTTTGAGAATGCCGACTACATTTGAGGCACATTGATGAACATCAGCTAGATAACCAGCGAGTGGTTTTCCATACTGAAACCGATGTGACGATTCTTGTAGTTATGATTATTTAATTAATCCCATTTTTTGCAAACACTCACCTCTTCCAGCAGGTGTGGATCCAGAAAATCTCCATCATCATTAAACAGGGTGTCCCAACTATCTTCTTCCTTTTCGTCCTGAATTGACATTGCTTCGAGGCGTGACGTTCCCTCTGGATCTGCCTCCTGATTGGTTGAGTCTGGTTGCCCATTAATCTCTGTGCTTTCTAAGCAGTCTTCGTTGTTGTCAGACTTGGTGTCACCGCTCAGTGTCCCAGCTCCATCTTCCTCTCCAACAGGTACCGTCTTATCGCCTGCCTCTGCCTTGTCTTTCTTGTTCTTGGCATTCTTCCGTGCCTTGTCTGAGTAGCGAGGCCGAGGTCTTGGCTTTACTTCTCCCTGAGGCTGAGCTTTGTCCTTGGAGGCAGGCTGCCTTTGCTTGGGTGTGTACAGGGCCCTGTCAGGCTTCTTTGACTGTGAGGAAGGTGTGCTTGTTGGTTGAGCTGGAACACTGTCATCCTGTTGCTGCTCTAACTCCATGCTCAATGGTGCTATTAAAACATCTAGATCAGCAGGGAAATTAAAGGGCAGAAGAGGCAATATAATTAAATAATAGAGCCTACTACACAAAACAGATTAAATAGATATCAACTTAGAAGCCTAAAATTTTGTTTAAACTATAATTCAGATATGTGAAATGTTTATGTGAAACACTTTCCAACCAAGACTTGACTGACACTCTTCATACTTTCTCTGCCCAGAACACACAAGTCTAGATCTGATACTGGTCAAACATTCAACAATAACACATTCAAGTTCATTTGAAACCCTGTTCCTAATTTGCACGTTTTATTGATGTGGCAGGCAAAACTAGACTCACCCTCAAACACTATCACACCCAGACACAAAAGCACAGGTTGATAAGTTCTGAATCCAACTTCGAAGGCTTAACTCAGTATTTATTGTTCAACACTGTCTTCTTACAGTGCAACACACTTTTGCCAACAACACTGTAAAGATTTTAGACCAATTTCATTGAAGTCCTCTTTGGGCTGTCCAAAAAAATCATTTACAGCTGATTATGATGCGGATTAAAAGGGATCTAAAGCCTTTTTCGTGTTTGGGAGGAGCTACATGTCAGAGGGGGCACGTACGTACTCAATAAATCCAAAGCCACAATTATGGCTAGGAGCCAGCGAGTACATAATCACTGCATGTTTGCACATTTAGAACAATTCACAGCAACATATGGGTCAAACCAATGTAGTTCATGTGCAGAAACACCAGCCGAATCCTATCTCAACAAAAATATCACAGTGGATGCTCACTTCTTACGGTTTCTGGTTCACAACGTATAAATGAACGTTGGTATCTTCACCGGCATTGCTGGAAAAACGCTTGATTCTGCGTATGAAAGCGAAACGGCAAATCGGAAGCTGCAAATTAAAGCCAACTTGAGTCTCACCGACATGACGTACGATCTTTATACTCTCTTACTAATTACAGCACAGTTTCTATGAAAGTCTGGATGAACACAATTACAGCTCGAACACTTCAGTGCTAAACCAGCTTAGCAAACCATGCTACCATCTTGTAACTGCATGTGGCGTAACGTAACGGCTGTAATTCGCTTGTAATTCGCATTAAAAACGTAATGTTGATTTTGACCGACTTCTTAACCTCACCCTGTTTGTTTTATGTAATCAAACAAATAAAAACAGAATGGAAGAATATTGTAACGCTTACCTGTGTACGGTTTGTTTAGCAATAGATTTTCGTCGCGCTACTGACGAAAGCAAAGTACCACCGCAATGAATTGTGGGAGATGAAGTGTTTTGTGAGGTGCTGCAAGTTTGCTTGCAGTTTAAATGAATAATTTACTGTATTTATTTAGTTGTTTTTTGGGGCTGAATACTCCTTCTCATTGTGAAACTTTAGAAAAAATGTATCTTTCAAAGTACTACAAAAAATTTGCCCAGTAAAAGAGGTGCTGGAATGATTCAGGCTGTGTATTAATCAAACATGTGAATTTTGTAAATTGAGAAAAGGAAACTATTTTTCAATTACTTTATCACTGTATCTACAGTCCTATGTTTTGGACAGATATGTAAGATTTTATTAACACGAATATGAGTGTTAAAGTGCAGTTTGAGACATGACATTTACATTTACAACTGATAATATGAATGATAAAGTTTCCTACATTGTACAGCTGTTTGTTATTTTGAGAAGATTTCATACCCACTCATCTAGATGGTCTTGCTCCAGACCCAACTCAACTAATGTAGCACCCATATCAAAGAGTAGAAAGACAAATAGGCAAAGAAACATTACACTTTATGGAACACTTTGAGATTACAAACGATGTACAAGATTGAGTTTATTGTGTTTGAAATGTTCTGTGAATTTATCCTTGAGTACAATGTTCGATGTATATTTTGTTATTGGACAGTTATTTGTATCTTCTTCTTTATACCGTTCGTTTGTAAATAAAGTTGTTGGTTTTTTTTTAAGAGATGCGGCAGACTTCCGCGTCGGCAGAGCTTGCGCACGGAGTACGAGACAGCATTGGTTAAGGTCCTAATTATTCACACAGGTCTTCTGTGATTGGCCAGTCACTCAGACGTTACACAAGCTGTTGTGTAAATTGAAAATGCAGCTGTTGTGTAAGACAAACCCGGTGCCTCTGCTAAATTTCTGAAAACGGTGCGGGGGGAATCCAGATAATTTCCTTCAGAATTATCAGGTGAGCCAGGTTTTATTTCAGCATGTTTTAGAAAATTAATTACTTTAAAATGAGAGGAGTAATACCTGCTCTGTCAGGCCCAGGATGATGACGCTGAGCAGATACTGGTGAAACAAATCGAGAAAGACTCTGCACTGCAGCTTTCAGAAGCAGCATCGCGACAGTAAAACAGGGCTAATTCTGTTACAGTTCTATATGCACGCATATTAAGCAATCTATTACAAAATTTTCTCTCAAGCATTTAAAATCCACAGTGTGTCAGAATGAAAATTTGTCAGTTAAATGGCTAAGAAGTTAACAAACTTGATGCATCATTATTTTCATTGTAAATTTGGTCATCATTTTATAAATCATTCTCTATACAGTGAACCATGTCAGAGGTGTTTTTGTGATGAGCTGTGTCTTTTAACTGTAATCTTATTTTTTTCTGTGTATATTTAATCTTTGTTTGCTTTGGTGTTCACGTTTGTTGGTTCCTTAGTATGTTTTAATACTGTGAGGGCCATTATATTAATTGTAGTTTTTGACACATATACAAGTAGGGCAGCATTATGGGCTGATATTGGCTCATCATGCCAATATTGATTACATTTTTCATAATTTGATTTCCATTTACGTCTACAGTTGAAAATTTGCAGTTATTTCACATTTACTTATTTACACAATTACTGTCACCTTTGACATTATAGTTAATCCGTTTAACTATAATATAGATATTGTAAATTTGAGGCAACATTGCCAAACATGTGAATAAATTGTGTATGTTATGTGTTGAGTTACTGTATATCCATGATTGTAAGAGGTACAAACAAATAAGGCTCATCTATCCTTACAGTATATCATTATCAGAAAACAAATATTCTTAATTACTCTCACTGATATATCTGTCAGCCTAAAAGATCAACTGCATAATTAATACGATTTTCCAGGTAATTGAGGCTCAGCCCTGCACTCTTATTTCAAGCCATTTCTTTCTGCAGTTATGGTCTCTTTACTGCTTTTCATACCTCCTACAAGCTGTCTCTCATATCATGCACTTACAGTATTTCTATGTTTTTCTGACTGGATGATAATATGAATTATCATCAGATCTACCTCCTCTTTACAAATAATCCTCATCTACATCTTCAGCTGAAATGAGTCATGCTCTGTGTCCCACCAGGGTGAAGAAATGTGGCGCTCAAGTCTGCTGCTCCTTGCTGCTGTTGGACTCTGGCATCCGTCTGATGCCCAGAGCTCCGAGCACATGTTTCAGGTTGTAACACAAACACTGCTTCCTCCTGACAACCTGCACAATCCCACACAGCTCAATTATGGGATGGCTGTAACTGATGTAGATGGTGACGGTGACCTGGAAGTAGTGGTGGCAGGGTGAGTGTGAAAGTGGGTAAAGACAGAAAGATGGACTGTTGGTTGTTTCTTGGCAAGAGTGGGAGACAGTATATGGATGTTGTCTGTCTGTTCCAGCAGTATATCACTTTGTAATAATTGAAATGAGGTGTCTTAGGACAATCAGCACGCCAAAGCTCTGTGATGTCGTCTCTTAGGTACAATGGGCCGAACCTGGTGCTGAAGTATGACCGCAGCCTGAACAGGTTGGTAAACATTGCTGTGGATGACCGGAACTCTCCATACTATGCTCTGAGGGACACGGCAGGGAACGCCATTGGAGTGACAGCTTGTGATGTGGATGGGGATGGACGTGAGGAGATCTACTTCCTCAACACCAACAATGCCTACTCGGGTAAACAGTAAATTCTTACAGAGAAAGTGTTAATAATGCAAACTGCATAAAACCGTTTGGTTACAGACTCATTTCCATTGTAGGGAGAGCAACGTACTCAGACAAGCTATTCAAGTTTCGGAACGGCCGTTTTGAGGATCTGCTGAGCGACGATCTTAACGTTCGCCGTGGTGTCGCAAATCGCTTTGCAGGACGCTCAGTGGCATGTGTCGACAGAAAGGTCAGTAAAGCCACTGTCAGTCCATTTACAAAGTCTGCCAAAATTTTCTGTGTCTTTTCTAGTTGATGAAAACCTTTACATCTACACCCTCCTTGTCTCTAATATCCTTCAACATTGTCATTAGCTTCATCCTCTTTCCTACTTTACAAACACTTCTTCACTCTCTTTCCTCGTTTTGCACCATAGGGAATGGGTCGTTACTCAGTCTATGTGGCCAACTATGCCAGTGGCAACATCGGCCCCCATGCTCTCTTAGAGATGGATGAGGCAGCCAGTGATCTGGACAAGGGCCTCATCGCTCTGTCTGATGTAGCTGCTGAGGCTGGGGTCAACAAGTTCACAGGTTAGGAATCAGGATGCCACACACAGTGAAACAGGCAATGTTTAGAACTTTGCTTAATCAGTTGCAACATTGACAAGTCTGATGGTTGCACAGGTGGCCGAGGTGTAGTGGTCGGACCAATCCTCAGTCAGACGCTGTCCGACATCTTCTGTGACAATGAGAATGGACCCAACTTCCTGTTCAAGAACAATGGAGATGGCACGTTTGTTGACGTTGCCAGAAAGGCAGGTGTGTATGACACAAGCAGGAAGAAAGAAACTGAAACTCTATTAGTACTCATTGAGGTATACTGTACTTGTGTATTAGAGAGGTTATGATTATTGTACACTATAAATATTGAGTTTTTGCCCTCCGTGTTTAATAGCATGCAGGCATGAATTTTTATAGTTTAAGGTATTTCATAAATTGGACTAAGACCAAATTGAAACTTAAATATATGTTTTCACTGGAAAATGTCGTATGATATTTGAAAATATGCATCACTAGATTTGATCTGGGTAACTTTAAAATTCTATTCGAACATATTAGGTGTGAGACATATTTGATCTAATCTCCCCAGAACCTGGTTTAAACTTGGGAAGGTGCTTTACTTTGGTAGTGGCCACAATATTTTCATATTATCTACTTAACTGCTACTTTATCATCTACTATACTTCATTTTACTTCACTTTAACTTATACTTGCAAATGACTGAAATTTTCTGTAATCTGCTATATTACTTTTTCTAGCATTGTCAGCTCTATACAGCTTGTAACACACTGTGTCATGTTCCTAAGGTGTGGAGGACCGCTCCCAGCATGGCAGAGGAGTAGCACTGGCTGACTTCAATGGTGATGGAAAGACAGACATCGTCTACGGCAACTGGAATGGCCCACACAGACTTTACCTTCAAGGCACTGATTCCAGGTTCCAGGTGAGAAACAGCAAAAGCAGCACGTGGTCGGTAAAACTGTAAACTGTAAACATTTTGATGTAGCATGAATTTAAAATGACGTGCTCTTCTGTCCAGAACATAGCATCTGCGGCATTTGCTGCTCCGTCCCCGGTCCGCACAGTCATCGCTGCAGACTTTGATAATGACAAGGAGCTGGACGTGTTTTTCAACAACATTGCATACAGAGGCAGTGCCCCTAACCGGCTATTCAGGTAATGATTTTAATATTATATGTGAACCATAGCTGCTACAAACATTAAATTGATGGAAAGGAGCAAAGTGGAGAGACATCGTTACCATTCTCAGATCCCTAACATGAGTGAGGCAAAAAAGTACTAAGCTGCTGCCTGAGGGTTCATCCTTTGCTTTTGCAGGGTGTCAAGGAGAGCTGGTGCACTCCCTTTGATCCAGGAGCTGAATGTGGGAGATGCTGCAGAGCCGCAGGGACGGGGCACAGGTCAACACTTTTACCTCTAACTCTGACCTCACAAAAAACAAATCGCAAACAGCGTTTTATGAGCTGTACTTGGAAAGTGGGCCTTGTCCTTCCCTTATTGTGGTACAAGAAACATGATGATGTTTTGATTTGTGGAGACATAAAATCGGTGTTATGATCTTAAACTACTCTGCCCCTTTTTTAAAAATCTAGTTATTTTTAGTTAAAAATGGTTATAAACTGAAAGGAGTGAGCCTTATGAATATGGAATGATTGACTTAACGGTCAGATGAACACCAGTGTATGGTTGTTATGGAAGTCAGTGCTGTGAAAGTCTCTGTGATGCACAGGTGGCGCTGTGACAGATTTGGATGGAGACGGTCAGCTGGATCTGCTTCTGGCACATGGAGAGAGCGCATCCCAACCAATATCTGTCTTCAAGGTCACACAGGTGTGTGCGTGTGTGTGAATGACAGAGAGAAGAATTTGACGTAATCACCTTTAGAAGTCTCTACCTGTCCCTAACCTAACCTGTCATTCTTGTCAGGGCTCCTCCAATAACTGGCTGCGCGTCATCCCTCGCACCCAGTTTGGCTCTTTTGCCCGTGGTGCCAAGGTAACAGCCTTTACCAACCAGAGTGGAGCTCACACGCGCATCATTGATGGAGGCTCGGGGTACCTGTGTGAGATGGAGCCTGTTGCCCACTTTGGTTTAGGTAGCTTCCTTTTTACTTCATTACATACATCAAACACAGTCGTCAATCCGTCCATGTAATGTAATGTAATTTTAAAATTAACATTGAATCCAGGAAATGTGTACCAATAATGAATCTCTACAGCTCTCTGGAGAGTGTAGCCTGTTTTAGCTCCTTGTTTTGTATTCTGGCCCTGGGATACACTGTAATATGTTCCCCTCAATGGTTCTCATTTACTATATTATAAAAGTGTAGGCAGCCATTTACAGCCAACAAGCTTTGTTTAGCCTGCTGTGCACTTAAGCACGAAGTGACTTAACGATAAAGTTGACAAGTCACTGGTAAGGAAAATTAAGCATCCAGTATCTAAAGCATCAGACAGTTAATGCAGATTAAGAGAGTAAATACTTGTCTTACATTCATCAGGTGGCTCCAGTGGGATAATAATAATGTAATTTTCCTCTGGTGGTGCTCAGGCAATGACCTTTCTTGTCTCCACCCTCAGGCAGTGACGAGGTGACGGTGCTGGAGGTCTCATGGCCAGACGGCAGCTCCATCACTCGCCCACTTCATCCTTCTGAAATGAACTCAGTGGTGGAAGTGGCTTATCCCAAACTGAGGGAGGCATCTCTGCTCACCAGTGATGCGCAGGTACACACTCTGGATTCACTGCATGAATTATAAGCACAGGTAATCTTCCACACATTCTTCATCAGCGCTGTCATTAAGTAACTGATCGACCAGTTAACATTTTACCATCTTGACTTATCAAATGAGGTTCTTGCTTGTATCTCTGAATCTCTCCATCTGATTCTATTGACGAACCAGTTTGGTTTGCATATCAATCAGTTCCTAACGTCAGCTTTTTTTTCCTCCAGTGTGGTAAAGGCTTTGCTGTCAAGAATGGCCGCTGTGCAGGTGGGAATTTTTCTTTTCAATTCTTGGACCCTTTCGGTACTTTCAAAGATAAAATAAGATAATAGAATGATTCAAACCCAAACGCCAATTTGTAGTGAACTATTGACCTTAGCTATACTGTATAGCAGATGTACCAGTAGACTAGTGACTATAATTTTGTTTTGTTTTATGATTAATTTAATTTTGTTTATGTTTCTAACAGGTATTTGAGGACAGTTGCATGACAGCCATGAAAAACGGTGGAAAAATACAACAAACCACATTTTTATTGTTTTTGCTCTATGAGTAGTTCAACTTTGATTGTTTTTTTTTTACTAATTTAATTGCTCTTTGTTCACCTTCACTACTGCAACTGGTTTGTGGTTGTCTTTTATGTGCCACGGCAAACTCCCACAATAAGCTGCTTCATATCAGTGTGCGGAGTGAATTCCATTATCATTTCATAGATTCACATCAAATCATATCAGCTGTTGTTATCTTCATCCTTTTGTTTTTTCTGTTCACTATGACATCAGACAATGAGCTCAGACAGGAGCTAACTGCATGTATGAGACCTCCTGAGTTTACATACATACCTACAGCTGACATAGATCAAGAAAGTACAAAACTTCTTTGAAATTCTTCTTTGACTGTAACTGATTAGTTGTAATAAATAAGCGTGAACAAAAGAAAATAAATTGAGTTTGTTCTTCCTTCTTAATGTGTTCACTCTTACCTGACTTTGGCATCTCCTGTGTTTCCTCCTGTTTACCTTGTGCTCCCCGATTCCACCATGAAGCCTTGGCTCCATTTTATTACAGCCTCCGCTCCTCCTCGGTCTCCACATCTGAAGCCTTCTGGTGGAATGTTTTACAACAGTGTTTCTCTGCGTTGTCAACACTGGCGAATCTGAAGGGATGGTAGCTTCCTCAACCTTAGTTTTCTCAAACAGCATGAATTCAGAACTGCAAGTCGGCTTATTTGTATTTGATAAAAAGGACTTTCAGAATCAGCCAATAAACACTCTAGCAATCCATTGTATGATGGACACACATCATATAGAGATACCCTGTTCTCTCTCTACAATGTGGTCCACATTTCCTGTTTGCTGCTGAGAGCTGGATGTTGTCAGTGACAGCTGATTGTAGACTGGGGATCAGTATCACGCCGTATACCCAGCTGATTATGTGGTTTTTCCAGTAAAGTGTCCATGCAAAACGTTGAAGATAATTTATATTGCTACAGCTTTGATCAGTTCTGAGCCTAACCCATAAAGCTGAAACATTATTTCAGTCAGATTTACACAACAATATCACAACCCTTGCTCACATCCTTTTGTGTCGGGCTCAGAACTCATCCTTCAATGCTTGTTTAATGCAGAATGAGAAATATCCTTGTGTCCATAACCCACATTATCATTTAATTGTCTTTCTTTTCAGTAAATTTCATGATATGAAAATATTCCCATATAAACAATATTTTCCCGTTAGTTCTGTTGTAAGTGTACAGAAAAGAGTAAGAAAACAGACAAACCTTCTCTGGCTGTGATGAAGCTGTATTTATTTGATGCGAGTCATACACACCTCATTACCATGTGTATCAAATAATATGCAGTATGAAAGTTCCTTCTTCCTGCACAAATACTGAATGTCAGAGAGCATAAAAGACACATTCACATTTGTGGGCCACGTTTCGTTTGGCAGTTCTCTTTCTTTGGAGGTTTGTCCAGAAATAAAGGAGGGGCTGTGTTACCTAAAAACACTGTGAAATCCAGGAAGACTTGCGACTCATTCTTTGTCTTTTCACTGTTGCACATCTAATGCACACTGTGTCTTTGCATAATCGAAATTTTGGAAGATTTGGTTTTGCTCAGTGAAACCAAGAGGTTAGTATTTAGTTTTGTGCATGTGTCTGCGTTTGTGTCTCACAAGACAAACACAGGCTTCATGTAAGAGACATGGAAACTCTGCTACTTAATGTACAGTACATGGATGGGCTGATTGACATTCATCTGCTACCAGACAGCACATACATTGCACATCCCTCCAACATTTGCGGGAAACTGAGGAATCCCAGAATAATGAAAAATGGCCTTTTGAGACTATTGAATTTGAGACTTTGAAAATGCATAATCAGGCACAGATACGATCTTTAAAAAGACGTGCCATTAAAGCAAAGTCTGGTGCGTGTGTCTCATCTTTATGGGCTCTGTTCCATCCACTTTCCTGTTCAGCTGGTTGTGCCAGGTTGATGCTAATCTGGCACATGAGATGCAAACATGGTGGCTGAGGTATAAGGTTTGGTCAGATTTCGGGTTTTCATTCCTATTTAAGTAGTTTACTCTTTTTTTCACATTGCTCCCATCTTTTTCTCTCCTGCCCGCTTACGATGCTGCGGTAACTTCCAATGAGGACACGGAGGAAAAGTAATGGTACGACCACACATAGTATTACCACATACAGCACTTTGCCACACATTCAAGCACATCCTACTGTGTGTCAGCGCATGCGCATGGCTCTGTAACAAACTATTCAACTAAAAAAAACTTTTGCATGTGATGGAAATTCTTTGTTACACACTGGTAAAATCCTTTTTGTGAGCGCACTCTGGGGATGTATGGATGAAATGTTGGGACAGGAGTACTGTATCATTGTCCTATGTTCTCCAGGCTAACCTCCAGGGATCTGAATGATCAGGGGGACATGATACCAACAAGAACGCAGTCATCGTGCAGTGCTGCCAGACACAGAGCTGCTCCCTGAGCTGGAGCCACTGGAGCCTCGATCTTCATAGATGGAAATCTCTATCTGATGGGGGAGAAGTTAGGGGCCAACCATTTGTTACAAATGTGATAGAGTTAACTACACATACAAGACTTAAGCAATTGTGCACATGCACACACAGACAGCGCAAGGATACAACACGCATTCCCCTTTCTATGGGATCTGTGATGAGCAGACCCCTGGGAGCATAGATCTTCTCATTCTGCTCCTGGATGTACTTGGCTATCTTTCTCAGCACCTGAAACAGAGACAATGACAGGCAGACATGGAAAAATGTGTACATTAGGTTTATATGGGTTTCCCATTGATGTGAACCTTTGTCCTGGACCATTATAAAGTCAGCAAATTACAGATCTGACCTTCTCGTAACGCGTCTCCATGCAGAGGAAGATGAGATAAGCTGTAGCGCAGGCCAAACACCCCTCCAGGTAGGACTGGCCTCCGATCTTTTCTGCCTCTGCATAGTAGTTATTCAGTGTCTTCACGGTGTCCTCGAACAGCGTGCGTTCAATCTGAAAACATACACAGCCACAGACTCATCAGGACAAGTTTGGTTACTAACAGAAAAAACAAACTTGTTGTAAATCCTAAATCAAAAAATGAAGGAACTTTCAATTATGCTCCAAAAAAATTCAGATTTCTGCTGAGGAGTTCACTTCCCACTGTGTGTCCCCAAAATACTAAATGAATCAAAAACAACAATGGGGACACAAAAGACTCATTCATTCATCATATATAGGACTTTTTCAGAATGAGCAGCAGCCACTCATATTTGGCAGCAAATTGTGGCAAAATGAAATATCAAAAAACAAAGATAAAACTTTGTTCTGCCCAAACATTCTACATGTAATTTTAGGACAATTGAGCTAAAATTGTACGAAGAGATGTGGAAAAAAAAGTTTTGGGAAAAATTGAAATTGGCGGGAAATTTACTCAGGCGCAAAGGGGCCTGAAAATATGAAAACATTATTCTATGACTTACAGTTCAAAAGTTGGACATTATAAAACCTGCCAAATCGTATTACAACTGTCCACGTTATTGCTGTGATAGACAGACAGCCAGACAGACATACAGACAGACAGAGAGACAGACGGACGGACGCCAGTCATTACAATACTCCACAAACACACTGCAAACTGTCAATCATTTTCCTGACCCTGCTCTCCAGCTCGGAGGGGAACTTGGTCTGGAACTTGCAGGTGGTCCCCTCGCTGTAGTCTCTCTGGATGAAGACCTTGTTGG
>OMOW01101125.1:3471-15786 GCA_900312555.1 Lamprogrammus exutus
GACTGGAGTTCAGACGTGTGCTCTTCCGATCTCATTTAATAATAATTGCACATTTGTTTCAACCTACATGTGGTGCAACAGACAAACAGGAATTACCAACCAGAATCGTTTCACTTAACCACTTAAGCCCCTTTTACACTGTCCGCATGTTTCTTGTTCAGCATCACATATAAGACCTGCAGTAATCTGCAACATTCTCAGTGAAGTACACCTTGATTTAGCAGCAAACACTGAGACTGAAAACAAAATTTAAAAAATACACATTTTTGAACCCTAACTTCACAGTAAAGTTTGTCAGCACCAAAAGTTAGTTTTAGGTGTTTTGTGCCTTTATTGAAGTCATAGTTGTTTCTATCAGCCTCGTTCAGAGGAGAGCAGACCTCCTCTTCTCTGTTCATGCAGGCTGTGAAGCACTGTTTCTGGGTAAAGGCTGTTTGATACTCAACGCAGTGGACAGTGTGTGTTACGGTCTTTGTTTACGGGAACCTGGAGGTCCGCTAAATCAGCCAGGTTTTTTTTTGTTTTTTGTTTTTTCTGTTTATAGCGAACATTATTTATTTTATTATTAACCTATTTTAGACCCATCAACAAAAGCGTATTCTTTTTCCATGATTAACATCACATGCTGTCTAAATCATTTTATCCCAATCAGGGAATTATGTCGGAAGCATAATGTCAGAAAAAATTTTCATGATCACAAACTGTTTAGCAATTTTGACACGTCAGAGCTTTTTCTTGTGATTATATAATAATTACTTGGATACTTGGAGATGAAAGCTTATTATGTCAATATCGTCATTAAAATGCACCATTTTGTGATTTTGTGGGAATCATTTTGTGACTGTAAATCATCTCAGATATTTTTTCAGAAATTTGTGATTACGAATAAATAATGCTTGTAAATCTGAGTTGAAAAATTAACAGCTCTGCAATCTTGACATAATCAAATAAGCTTTCCTCTCACACAGCAGGGCCTTTGAAACAAATGACAAATATTAATGACAAATACAGATTTTAACCACAGTTTGGTGGAAAAGCAGCTTGTATCCTCTCACTTTCCTCCTTCTTCCCTTTCTTCAAATGGTTGCAAAGCTTTGAATGAAGAAAAAACATAAAGACCAGATGCTGGGCATGTGAGCGCAGACCGTGCTCTTTTTACTAAACTGTTGCAGATATACCTCATAGACACTAGTGTTAGGATGATGTTATAATAGCGTAAGTCATAAATGATTCACTTGTTCTTCTTCCTTTTTTGGTAACTGTGACTTTAAATGAAATGATGGGGAAAAAGCTTTATACGTTTTTAAGTTGTGATTTTTTTTGTAATAGTTAAAGAGGTGTGCTAAAACCAAAAATGAAAAATGCTTGTCTTCTTCAATGCTCTCTCTTGTTGATGTGTAACTGGTTTCTCTCTTCGTCACATCTGCTGGTGATTGAGGAGTTCCTTGTTTTATTTAATTGAATCTTTTTTGAGTCGTCACCCCCTCACATGCATATTTTGGAATTGGGAACATTCATGATACCTAATTTTACTGGCTTCTTTATGCTTTCATTTATGATTTGGCTTGAAATCCAACCATGTCTGAAATGATTTCATGCATCATTTCTTTTAATTCTTTACTGTTTTTGTGTCAGCAAACATGAAACAGCGCTATAACCCAGATTTTATGCATGAGTATATTTACAATTAGCTAGCCGTGTGATGCATCATGATCCTTATTTATTATGGATATGATTATTATCCTCTTATTTCATTTCAGGCACCCTATGATGTAAACTATTCACTGAAAACTTTACGTTGCATCAGGTATTTGACCTTTAAATTAAGTTTGAGAGTGCGGAGCATCGGCATCTACAGTATGATAAGCTCACTAGCTGACACTACATTCACATCTTTTGGCTCTGTCTGCCATAAAGGCACTCATTGCTGTGGAGACATTTTGACAGACAGCAACAGACTCTGCTGTTAGATGACGGATGGAATTTTTAAAACTGCATCAACTACGGACTGCTTAACAAGAAGTTAACGTGGAAGTTGTTCAGAGTGGGTTTCGCCATAGCAACTGTAAACAAATCTCAATTCCCACACATTATAAACCACGAAACTGATGCTGAATGCTGATTTAAGTTCATGCCAAAAATACTGTCGATTTATTAAATACTGTATGTGACCAAAACTTTTTCCATACAAAATGTTTTCAATATAGTTTTTTGCATACTTTTGTTTTTGCACCAATGTAGGTATAAAATGAGCAAATGCTAGCCTACTTGCATGCATTCATTCATCATGAAACCATGCTACCTAGCTCACTAGCAAGCTAGCTTGCTATCAAACAAGGTACAAACACACTAGCAGCTAGCTAGTGTACTAGCTAGCAATTTGTTAGCCAGCTACCAATCTGCATCACGGCATCATGGTCTTTATACGAATCTGTAGGATTGTACAGACGTGGATGCCAAGATTAAAGATTAAATTTTCCTAAATTTTTCACTGCATCATTATTGCAGCTTAAGATACAGTAGATGGAGTCTTATTTAGTCTTGTTTAATTCAGTTTACTTGTTGGCAAGATTTTACTCTTGGCTAGCCTGACAAACCATATTTTATGGCACCCAAAGGTACAGTAGAAAATATGGACACCGGCTTTACTTACTTTGATGCAAAAAATGGCTCCAATATTATGAATGCGGAAACAGGATTGAGTTATTACAGCTGTAAACTCAACGTCATAGAGAAAAGATGTTGGTTTACTTCTGTTAAAAGATATCATTCAACCACCCTCACAGGACTAAAGTGCTGAAAAACAACTTGACATAAGATCAAAATGGCAAACAACACACAGAATCACTTCTCGTACTTCTTCTGAGTCCGAAAAAAACACGAGATATAAAAATGATCCATCAGAAGCAGTTGGTCTGATTCTCATGATCCATGTTAATAAGAACACATATGAATGCAGGACAGAATTACAGCCTGGTCACACCATTCAGGAAGCGCATTCAAAACCAGGATAAATGTAGACAATAAGTGAAACTCTGAACACAAAAATGTTGTTTAAAAATCAATGTATACTGTGCTGCACATAACAATAAGCGCACACTAGAAGACAGAGGCTTGTCCCATTCATTTTCTGTTGCGTTGTCGACTAGCTTGTACTGTAGTGTGCCCTAGGCTTCAGCTGTACAATGGTATGCATGCGTGTCCTCGCTCTCCTGTAAATGCTCATTTGCTTACCAAGCAGCTGCAGTAATTCATGATAATTACTCACAAAAGATTTCTCTCACTTCCTGCTAAGACTGGGCACTTCCATCTCAGCACAAAATTTGTTTGAAGTGCAATACTAAAGTTACTTCAGTGTTACTGGAACAAAATGTGAAACAAGATGTCAGACTGCATATTCTCAGAACACTTTTTTCCTGTGATTAGTGAGTTTGCGTGAATCCCAAAATATACCCCTCCATGTCTCTCTTTTATATTAAAATTAATTCAGTGTTTGAGGAAAACCACTTAAACGTCAGAGCACTTCCACTTGTCTTCCATTTCTGATTCACTTCAGAGACTCAAGCAATGCCAGAGCTAAAGTACACCCACAATATAAGCACCAAAAACAGCATCTGTGCAGCAACAAACATTGCAATATACACAACACACAACAGCTAATGTTCCTGCAACATTCCCTAGAGTTTCCCGTTTGGTAATGTTTATTGGTTGGCTGGTTCCAATGAGATTTCCATACGTTTTCCGAAGTTTTTAACTGTGAACAAACATCTCATGACTTTTAAAAAAAAACAACTTTTTTTAGTTTGAAAATGTTTATATAACAGGCTTTAGAATAAAATTTATTTTCTTTTTGTGGGCATTAAGGCCATAAAACTTACCCAGCATGTCAGAAATGATCATGTTCAATTCGATGACCAACTATGCAAACAATTAGCATATAAGTAACTCTAAGCAAATGTCAAATTTGGATGCTAAATTTCCAGATAAATTTCAGTAGGAAGACTTAGGAGGTGCCAAACAGTGTAAAACTGCACTTTTTGCGATAAACCTGCCAGATTTGGCATCAGTGTGGACTTTTGTGTAAAAAAAAAAAAAGAATCACTGCTGAACTAAAGGATTTGTTAATGTGGTTTAACAGGCTTAATTTAGATTATTGTTGCTTTCCTATCATCACATGATTGCAGTTTATTGCCTACACGTCACTGCTGACGTTACATTTACGGTTGAATGTGTTCAAGTTACCACATAAATGAAATAAATGTAATAATTACACATTTTGATACCCCGTAATCAGTTTTTGAACAAAATCCGTCCGTTTTTTGCCAGATGTCTGAAGTCCACATAGTTCATGATTCGTCATATCAGATAATAATTCTACACAAAGTTTCATCCCCAAACATCATTGAGTTTTACTGAACTATCTGTTTTCCTGCCAAAACATCATCAAACTCTTTAACAGTACTTCCCGACTATTTACTGAGCCTTAGTTTTGTTCTTGTTGTTTTGTTTTTAATTTAGTTTTTTCATATTTAAAAAAATCTTTCTTTCACAGTTGTCATACAGTAATCACATCTTAAAATCAAATGATGCATTTTTATTTTCTACATTTGATTGGAACAGAAAAAGAGAGGTGACTGAAAACTTGTGGTATAGAATTAAACGATGATCAAACATGAAGGAGATATATGGAGAATTAATGTTGTTCCACTCTATGTATAAAACAAAAAACAATAAAGAAATCACAGTGGTCCTATCCATGAACAAAAGATCCTCCTCCTGTGTTTTTTTTGTTTGGTTTTTTGACGCTAAAAAAATCACTGATGAGTAATTACATCGTATTTTTCACCATCTGCAAATCTTCACACAGTGCCACACTGACAGTTAGAAGATGTCAGCTGATCAATACAAATCCAACATGACACACTTTCAGACCTTGACCACATTTACACTTACATTATGGTATTATTGCCATAACAAATGTGAACACTGTAGAAACAGAGGTCACCATAGCAATACATCATGAATAAAAATTGAAGGTTGATGGAATCAACAAAACACATGAAAGCCTCTTTCAGCACATTTTTACATCGTTTGAGCCGCTATTTTGAGCCAAGAAGGATCCTGCTGCTCAGTAAAAACATGATCCAATTTAATCAGAATCTCTGCCATTAAAAATTAAAATCACATGACTGTAACTTTGAGCAGTAGTGCTCACCACACATTTTTACAGCTTCCTAAACTCTGTGCACATTCAAACTGGCGGCTGCTCAGTTTAATTAAGAAACCAAATGACACATATACACTCTGTGAGCAACATCTCTCCTCACATCAGCCAAATGACACACAGTGGAAGCATTTCTGAGTAGGAACTGCAGATACATGTTACAATACAGAGAGACAACCATCTGACAGCCCGTAAAATCTCCACGATGAGTCATAAAATCATGCCTTACCTGTGTCTGTGAGATGTGCCTACAGTCCCTCTCCTGCTTTCCACTCTCCTTCGACTGTGTCTGACTGGGGGACAAACAAGACCTGCAGTGCGTGGTGTTTTTTGATAATGGGCCCTTGATTTTTTGCGTTTCTTAGCTTTTCTGTTAGATGCAATGCTTTGGATACTCCTTTATTCCAGAGTCCATGTAACATCGATTTGAGTTTTGTGAATGAAAGGCACAGAAAAAAAGAGCCTTAGCTTGACTGTATCCATATGAACACTGAAAAGCTTGTTTAATTTGGAGCTTCTCTTGGAATTGTTCTCTATATCTCACAGCTAGCAAGTAATGCTAGCATCAGCAAGTAGCAACGGGTTCTGTGCAGCTGCTATAGTAGTCACACTGCAGTGAACACACAGACAAATAAGTCCACACCCATACTGGGACCTAACCAAGAAACATCCAATCAAATTAGACTGCACGTCACTGCAGGATAACGTTTACTGGTGTGGACGCACAGATTTGCACCCTCCCAGCTGTGCATTTGCAGTGAATTAAGTTGGCATGGAAATGAGAAGCCAATATTATGAATAGCATTTCAATGTGCATGTCGATTGGTGTGCTCCCTGCTCTGATTCATCCTTTCAAAGGATAGAGGAGCTCTGGAGTCTCTCTGGTCTTCAGCCCCTCCACCAGCTTATTTTCCATGATAGCAGCCCCTTTGTTCCTCCACCATGCTGAAGAGGTTGGGGTCATCTCCTAGTCCAAGAAGTTTGAGTGCTGCCAACTCCCCGGATGAGTAACTCTCTGAAATACCGGTATATTTTTGGTTTTGTTGAAGTCTACCAAGTCCTGGGATGATGTGCGAACTGGATAAAAGTTGGAAAGTATGGAAAGACGATGAGATGAGAGCGTAAACCTGTTTGCACGTTAAATGTATGTGGCTATCGTGATCAGGAAACAATCCAGATACAAGATGAATTTAATTATCAAATGTAAAAGGGGTCCAAAAGTTTGGAGCTAAACTTGGTAATACTTTGTTTACTTTCTGTAGTTTCATCAGTGAGTTCTTTTCTCTCATTGCCACTGTGCTACAAGAACCATGAAGATAATGGAAATTAGAGCAAGTGAGCAAGCACCTAAACTTCACTGACAAACTATAGAAGAGGAGAGGTGATATCCAATGTAATAAAAATAACATATGGCCACGAGTTCTTAAAGTAGCAGTCTGCAACTTTTAACAAAATTCATTTTAAGTGAATTTGATGAAATTCCCCTCATGTCCTTATAGATATTTAATAAGTGAGTGCTCTGAGGGACACTCAAGTGCCTCTAGCACCGCCCTGCTGCTGCGATCACAATTGAAAACTAACGTGCGGCCACCTCTGTTTGACCAATAAGGCAGCTTTTAGCATTTCCACGGTTGTCAATCATGTTTCATGAACACGCAAAAATTCAGACAGCTTACACAGCAAAAAGGAAAACAGATAAAGACTGAGGAAGGATTAAAAGCTTGTAGGAAAGTAATGTGTCTTGCTCGGGATAAAACACCGATTCGCACTGAACATGCCTTTTTCTGATGGCGACAACTCAAAGACCAGAAAGGTTACCCAACCGATGCAGACCTTGCATCATTACCTCTCAACGGGAATTTACTCTGTTCATTGTGTTATTACAATGACAAACTGTTACTGTGATTACAAACTGTATTAGTATTAGGCGCAAGTAACTTGTACTGCTGCAACCTGTAACAATGTCATGGCCAAAGTTATTTTCTGTATTTGAAATTGCTTTAATTTTATTTTAGACGCAGTATATAATGTAAAAAGTTGCACTGCTGCCTCTGTGATGGCAATTAGAATGTGTCTTTGTTTGTTACTGATAAAATAATCCCTCTAAACCTGTACAGCCGTAGATGCCATGGTTAGCATTAATAGCCTTAGAGCTTCTTTAGTTCATCAAGTGTTTGAAACAGTTAAAACCGGCAGTCACTGAACTCCCACAACTCAAAGTGTGTATTTTCAGAGCAATGGGCTTTCGGCGCAATGGACCTTTGTTTTCGGGATAGCATGCGTCGGACTAAGGGGCTTTCGGTCTAATTGGACATTTTCTGGACTATTGGGGTGTCGGACCTATAGCATGGCACCCGATATGTGATGTGTTTGGGCTAATTACTAGCAGCTGTTTGAGGTGTGTTCGTGGAAATGCGTCATGATTAAAAGAGTGATTTATTCAAAGTTATGCTGGCCTGATTAGTGAAATCGCATTGCATGTGTATAAATGACTGTGGGGAGGACAGAGTCATTTGAATATTCTAAGTGATTCCACCCACTTCTCCCACTTCACAATCTTGCAGACAGCTACTTTAATGCATGGAGAAAAATAAGTTGGGGCCACGAGAATAAGTGATGTGTGATATTACCTATAACACAAAGGAATGGGATCTTCAAGACATCATGGACATTGATGAAGCAATTTTGATTTATTTTAAACGAAGACTGACCTACCAAGATATGATTAAGTCTTTAGCATGGAGGCATGCTTATATTATTGGCTTTGGCTCCTGAAGCAGTACCAGTACCCTGTCTACACAGACACCTGAAACAGCAGGGTTGACTTGATTCTAGTTCTGACAGTATGGAAGTCTATCCGTTGGGTTACCTGTGCCGCGTCAGTCGTCACATCGTTTATTAGTAACCCCGCCACCTTAAACGCACGATCAAAGCAGGGGCTTGCTTGTTTTATGAGCCAAAGGATTTTATCACTGAAATAAACAGGAAGAGCATCTGCAAATCTGCACCAGGATCAAGTGCAGCCAGTATCCTGTTTCCGTGCTGTATGGCCACGACTATAACGCGTGGCCTTACATTATTTTTATTAACATGGGATGACACCTCTCCTCCTCTGCACCAAACAACAAAAACAGAAGAAAGGCAACTGCGTAGATTTTTTTTAGATCCGTTTTTATCCTGATTTTGGAGAACAGATGAAAAGATCTAGAGATCCTTCTTGAAAAGTCTTCACTGTATACCAAAACAAACAAACATCTGAAAGTAGCGATTGTCCACCTGAGGAAGATTATTACTAACCGATCAGTGATGTTTGGTTGTGGAAGCTCCACCAAGCACTTTAGTTCACTTATCCAGGAGACTGGACAACTGAAACAATAGTAAATCATGACTTATAAATTTGACATAAACTTAAATTTCAAAAACACCTAATATTCCTTTAAAGATTAATCTAATGTTTCTCTATCTTTTTCCTTATATCACACAATCCCATCCTCCACCTCCTCTCTCTTCCTACATTGCAGCTCACACCCCCATCCCTCTCTCCTATTCTCCCTCCCTTATATCTCTCCTTTTTCTTTCTCTGCAATCCAGCTCCTTTCTCTCTTCAATCCAGCTCATCACATCTCATCCTCCTACTCCTCTGCCCTGTAATCACCCCATCCCATCCTTCTGCTTTTCTCTCCTCTCTCTGTTGCCAGGGAAACAGCAGTCCATCCTGTAGCTGTTAATCTGGTGACATTGTCCTTCCATTACCTGTGGGTCAGATCTGTGATAAGGAGGACAAAGCGTGGGAAACCAAAGAGCGTGTCTGTGAAACATACACTTCTTCAGGTCTTCATTAAGGAACTCAGCAGTGACCTGACAGCTGCTGAAACATGTTTATTGTAACGACAACATACTCAAACACCCTGATACAAAAAGATAAAACTTAACAATCCAATAAAACCTACCCATTAAGCTTCTAATACATTTGACAACATCAGAGAACTTGACTCTACCCTTGTTTTGGAGGCTGTTTGTGTTGCCATGTTGTGGTTGCAGTAAAACACTTAGAGGTCTGAGATATTAAAGGTCTTTTTTCCCCTTCAATTCATTTTTTTTCCACATGAGCACATCAAACGTTCCAAAAAAATGATGATGTGATGGGAGACCACAACGACATTCTAACTTGTTAAGAGCCGTGTGTACACCCTGTAGACAGGTTTCCAAGCAAAGCCATTTTGAGATATGCAGGCATACAGAAGCGAACTTATGATACAATCAGCAAGATCACGTACTTTGTACAGTAAACTGCAAACATCAATTGCTAATTTGCAAACTCAGCTCACAGCAAAAAGATCCTGGTTTCAATCCATCCAGGGTCCATTTGTGTGGACTACATGTGTCTGTGTGGAGGTCAGTGAGGTAATGTTACACCCAAAAAAAAGTCATTGGTTTCACATGTAACTCAAAACTCTCATATAAGACAGAAATAACACTGAAGAAGGTCAGAGCACTCAGCCACTTAAGCCCAGTTTTGGTTAAACGTTTATAGATGGGTCTAAACTATGAATGATAGCTATAAACAGAAAACTACAAAAACTGGATGATTAAGGGAACTTGCAGGTTCCATGAAATAAAAACCATAAACCAGACTAGAGCCATTCAACATATCAACCTGAAAACGTGATTTATCAGAAATGAAGTGGAACCACTGAGACTTGCAGTAGCAATAAGCAATTGGAAGTGATAGGAAGGAGGATAGTAGCTGTGCTTATCCAGAGGGAGTCCCTCACAGGCATGAAAGCTTGCCCTTACCCATAAATAGCATTTCACACCCCGCAAGGACAGAGCGGAAGTCCGGTAAACAGAGCAGCTCTATCCCTGCCATTTGCCCAGTGCTACAGCATCAGTAAGTGGACAGTCTGGGTTATTGTATTTATTTTAGGGACCCTGGAAGTCACTTTAACTGTCCAGGTTTTTTTTGTTTGTTTTTTGTGTTTATAGTGATCATTAATATTTTAGACCCATCTAAAAAAAAAAAACAGATCAAAAACCTGGCGCTTTGTCTGCTCGGATAAATTGGATTTGTGACTTTTAGTTTGATAGAGCTAAAAAGTCAGCAACTTGAAGAAGATGGTGTCTTAGTCCATTGGGGAGTGAGATGAAGGAAGTTGCTTAGAAGATGGTGGAGGACTAAAGTTCTTTACTGCTCGTTATGCTTAGACATTTACAGCAATGTACCTTTTTCATGCTTTGTTGAAATATTACCACATGCCTGCCTGCTTCCTCCACTCATCTGGATCTGATAACCTTAATCAAAAGGTACAAACTTTCATTCAACCCTGTTTGTTCAACTTGTTAAAAAAAAAAAACGAACAGCATCTATCAGTGGCTTTTTGGATTTGAACTTTGACATAACACAAATGCACTTTTACAGGTTGGTCGATGAGCTTGGTGCCTTTATTTAAGAATGTGAGGGAGCTGTGATATTTTTGTGGAACTTTCATGTGTTTTATCAGATGAACCATCATTTCTTTCTTCTTCACATGCTTCCTCCACAGAATTGTAAAAAATATTTTTTTAAAAACCAACCCAAAAACCATAAAAACAATTTGTCTCAAAATTAGGCCAAATGTCTCTTTAAAAATCCAATTTTACATAGGCATTAATAAATGAGAATGTGGTACATTCTGCTTCTAATTTAATTGCCCAAATCAACCTATATGACAATATCTGCAACTGAGTGACTGACTGAGCCTAACCCATAATGAAATGAGCAGGTTGATCATATTTTTTTAGTTTTAGTAGTTTAGCAGCTGAAGTGCTTTTCATTTGACCTCAGTGATTCCAGAGGTACCCAAAGCTCTGTGACAAAATAGACCAACATGCAGTGGTTATGTCCTAACTGGCTGCTGTCCATGATTGTGGCTTTGTACTCATTCAGCAGCCACCCCTCTCACCTGATTTGGTCCCTCAGACTTTCATCTTTTCCCAAACATGAAAAAGGCTTTACTTGGAACCTGTTGTCTCCAACTATAGAGGATTTTATTTGGACACCTAGAAAAGGACCCTCTATCCCTCTCTCTCTCTCTCACTCTCTCTCTTTCTCTTAATCAATGGTCGTCCTGTCAATAGGTCACAAGGTTGCTGTCACTGGCATCTTGGCTTTTCAATTACCTGCAGTCCCAACACACACACACACACACACACACGCATCTTTCGTCCTGAACAGCCCTTCCCCCTGAGTTGCTAGACCAAATGAAGGGAAGTGAAAAATGTGACATGCACTGAAAGGAGAGATGAGAAGCAATGAGGAGGATGAGAGAAAGAACAAGAAAGAGTGAAACCTCAGAGGAGTTAAAAGGTGAAAAGGGAGAGGAGGAGGATGAGAGGGAAGAGGATGAGTGGAGAGATTTAAAAAAAAAAAAAGAGGCAAAAATGTCAAAGAGAGGTGAGAAGAACAAGAGGATAAAGGAGGATAGGATAGAAAAGGATGAGGAGGGGAAATGGGCAGGAAGGGGCAAGAGAGGGGAGAAAAGATGAATAGGGGAAGAGAAAAAGAAAGACAAACAGAAAAATGGATAAGGAAGGAGGAGGGGAGAAAAGGCAAAGAAAAAACAGGCAGTGCCACAAAGGAAGGGGAAATGATAAAAGGGGGAAGGAGGACGAGGCAAAGATGAAAGAAAAAGCAAGGCAAAAGAGGAGAAATGGAGAGAAAGGGGAAGAGGAGGAGAAAGAAAGGGGGAGAAAGGAAAGAGAAGGTGACGAGGAAGAAAAAAGGAGGAGGGGAGGACAAAAGGAGGAGTGCGTGGCTTTGCCCTCGGGGTTTATCGGGTCGTGGACAGCCAATCTCTCTCAGCTTAATCAACAGCAGCAGAGGTGATTGCAAAACCACCGGGGACTGCTGGGAAAAAAAGATGGAGGTAGGAGGAGCAGGGTGGGATAGGAATGAATCAGAAGGTGTGTGTGGGGGAGTGGGAGAGCGAGTGGAGGGGAAGATTGGAAAAGAGGAGGACAAAGGGGGAGGGGGAAGGTACAGAACAAGAGGATTGGAAAAAAGGAGAGGGGGAAGATGGAGGGGTCAGTTGAGGAGGAAAGGGATGAGGAAG
>OMOW01101157.1:0-22792 GCA_900312555.1 Lamprogrammus exutus
AAAGTCTGCAAACTAACTCTTTCACCTCATCTGTGATAGTATTTCTCTCTCTCCCTCTCTCTGTCTGTCTATCTACCTATCTATCCATCAATCTGTGTGTGTCTGTTGCTCTCTCACTCAAGCACACACTGTCTATATAAATTTACAAGATTTGCACACATCGCCCTCATTCTGAAGCTTCTTTTAATAGTGAATCAATCATGTCAGACCCATCATAACTCAAGCTTGTGATGTGAGATACAGAATAATTCCAGCGATGATATTTATAACATAGTAAACACATAGTAATGAAATTATGGAGGCTCCTCTGCCAAGGTGTGCTCGCATCTCTCCTGATCACCAGTCAATGAACAAACTCACTGTGCCAGCTCCTGCTGCCGGGAGAGTGAAAAAGGATTATATTCCGTCCCGTAAATACATAATATAACAATAGATTCCCGCCAGCCAGGTAGCTCGATGAACTTAACTCAATTTACTCAAACTTTACTTTTAGTATCACCACCGCAGTTAAGAATGTTGAGTGGTTTTAATCCTGAGTTAAAGGTTAAAATTTTGCATAAATGCAATCAATTACAGCAAATGTTCTCACTTTTTTGATTGTATGTATCCATATGTTTATAGTTCATTTTCTGTCTTCAACTTTGTGCATCCTGCTTGAGAAGATGCAGTATATGTACAATGTGTTTTCAAATGATAATCCACAACTAAGAGTTACATTAAATACTGCATAAACCACGTGAATGTAACCATTCTCTACAATGCATGTGAGTACCGCATTCCTCAGGGCTCGTTGCTGTCACCGCACAGCTCAGATTTTCAGATTTTCAGCTCAGATCAGTAAGATCTTTTTTTCCTATTGATTTTCTCTTTTCCATTATCTTCTTGGCTGGCAGAAACGCCATTGCCATTGTGCCTGAATTTAAAATGATCTCCCATTCAGCAACAACACAATTAAAGCTCACATCAGAAACATCAGGCATTGAGTTGTTGTCCTCTGCTAGACTCCTGTCTCTCTTGACCATTCACTTTCTAAAAAAGCATCACATTATGAGCCTTACCAGGTTTATCTAGCCATGTCCTCATCCACAGTGTGAAAATATGTGCTACAACAAACAAAGATTGTTTCTTTTAATGACTAAGCGTAATTATATTCATAAATGTCATTGGCACTTTAAGGCTATTTGACATGATTGTATCATCTTCAGATTAGAGACATTTACTTCTCCTTTCACACATCACTGAAGTGTTTGTAAACCGCCAACTCAACCTCTTCTCCCTACTATATGTTTCCTTTTTTAAAGTCTATTTTTTTAGATGTCATCCAGGAGGAATTGGAGGAATTACAACAGAAGAATGGAATGTAAAGCCAGTGATCCTCTCTCCTTCAGTCCCCCTGGTGCCAGATTTTCTATCTCTCAAGTCTCTGATATCCGTGATGGCTGTGGAAATCAAAGCTTTTCTGTTTGTACCTGCAGTGTCGCAGGTCTCTTTTATCTTGACACAAACCATTGGTATTTCTTTATTTTTGGCATTGCCTCTGAATTCTGAGTAGTCTTTTGTTTCTTGGCACTGCTAAATGAGCTATATGAGCTCCTATTGCGTGGTTGCTTTCTTGAATTTATGTGTTTCAAATGCTAATTTTATTTCACACTTATAATTGACTCACTTGTTACTAAATATAAATAACAATTATTGAAAGTAAAATTGTTTCCTTCAAATGTAACTACCTGTTACGTTTTTCATGGCTGGCAATGCTCTTGGAATCATCAGGTAAACCAAATGGCATTAATGTGAAACGTTCCTGTCATCCTCAGAAGCCTTGTAAAAAAAATGTATGTCATATTTTATAAAGTTGACATGAGTTGGACGATGGACAAAGCATGTTGTGATGAAGACGGATCAGGGAGATGATGATCATGATATTTTTTGAATAATGTAGCTTAACCCACTGTGGCAACAATTCCATATGATGTGGAATGATATGATTCACAACCTTCCCCCAGAGATTAATTATGAATCACTGAAAACACCTTTTATTGTGTTTGATTCATATGAAGGCTTTCATACTGGACCTAAGCATGTGCTTTTAGGAAGAAAAAAAAAAAGAGAGAGAGAGAAAACTCTCCATGTTCTGTCATGTATAAACATCATCCTGTTATTATGTTCAATCTTATCCTCTTTTGATGCTTCGGGGTAGCTACCTAAGATTAATTAGATGGTGCATAGCAACAAGCCTAATATAATGGAGTGGTCCCTCCACCCTTTGAGCTTGTAGTCTCTCTAGTCTTAACAAAGCTCACAGCTCCGCTTTTGTGTGAGTATGAGAGCTGCCTAATATCCCGTCATAATCACCATTATACACTGAACCATAAACAGTTATGCTGAGAGGTCATTACCTAAGCTAATTAATGCATTTCTGATATACTTGTTTTCAGAAAACACATGGTGGTATAAGCATGGGGGCATGAAAGTGTTACACTAGTTTCATTCTCATTAATATCCAAATGTATGCAGCATGTTGCTGCAAAATGAATTCTAGTCTATATCTTTATAATCTGTAGGGAATACCAGTTGTGCAAGCATAACCTTTACTGCATGTGTGCTGGCTGTCTAGTAGACACACCACAGCTGTGCTATGAATTATAGTGTTACATACATAATGGTATGTACCTAAACATAATCATGTTATTTTATCAAACTACTTCATAGGGAAATGTCGTAATGGTGCAGTTGTTCTTTTCTACCAAACTCCTCTTCACTTCTCAGGCTGTGTGAGTTTCGTATTAGCTCACAAGGTTCACTTTGCATTTATTTACATTCAGGGCTGAATATTTGTGTCATTTCCTCTCCACCTCTCTATCTCATCTAAAGTTCAGAGAGAAACAAAAGAGGTGAACAGAAAACTAAATTTGTGAATTGGTGCATTATTTCATTCTCTAGCTGACAAACAGAGGTTTTGTTAAAGGATACAATCATTTAATGACTCAACGTGACTTTCAAATGTATTTTAGAGCTACTGTTTATATTTTCCAGTCTTTGCAAATTCTAAAGAAACATGTCATTTTAGTTAACCCAAAATAGATTATTTTTATTTATGTGTACTTACACGGAGGCATAGTGTGAATATATGCAAAATACTGGTGGTTAAGAACAGTGAGTACAATGACAACAGCTTTAAGCAGAAAGCCCATTTTGAAAGTACAGGGAAATCACAGCACGATGCTCTTAGTAAAGAGCACTTTCTGTATTCACTCAGTGGCGTCACGCTTAGACATACAGTCTGCTGACTCACTTACTTAACCATCTATCTTAATCCTTGGCATGTCATGTGATATTATCAGCCATGATATCATGATGCACATACTGTGGATGTCAAAACTGTCATTTTCCAATCTACACAGGGCAAATGACAAGGAGGTAATACCAGCATACTGAGGGCCCGTTGATAGAAAGCCTTCCTCTGAGTAAACTTCACAGGCTGGAACCAGATGATTCGGTGTGGCAGGACAGGTGGATAATGGTACAGGGGACAGCTGGCTGCTGTGCCCCCGGGCCTGCTGGGATCTGAAGTGTCTGCAGTTCAGAGCTGATTGTACCTGGCTCGCTATTGCTGTTGCTTTGTTTGTTGTGCCACTGCCCACAATGCGGCAAGCAGTGATGCTGAAAGGATGTTTTGGGGGGGGTTTTAAAGTAAAAACAGAGCCAGAAATGCTACTGCTGGGAGCGGAACAGTTGGCCTTCATCATTTCTGTTTTCCAAGTCAGCCAATTGGTGATGAGTATGATTCCTGGGCAACTCTACCTTTAATTAATTCATGAGTGTTTGAGAACCAGGATACTGTATGCAATATCTGCTGTTAAGAGGTTACAAAGCTACTGAGCTGATGAATACTGAGCTGATGAAATGCTTTTTATATCTCAACCTGATGAAAATTGGGCTTTTTTTTAACAAATAACTTGCAATGGTTGAGGGTGTGACATCACAGTAAGATATTTCCAGCATACCTTCAAATAGTTTGTTTTCAGCTTGAAGACCTTTCAGCTATTTAAATCATATCGATTCAAATTGTCAAGTATTGGTGTGTTTGCACCAATGTTCAATAATCATACAGGAGAATTCTGTCAGAGATGTTAATTTTTCAACTGACAGCAACCTCCATAAACAAACAATAAAGCCAATGTTCCTTTAGTTGTGTTTCTTTTCTCTATTGGAAAACTAATTTACACACATATATTACTATAACCAACAGCAGAATGTAATAGATTTAGTCACATTCTTAGGAGGTTGCCAAAAAGGCATTCTGGGAATTGTAATACATAACTAAAAAAAAAAAAGTATAATCTATATCATCTGTTATCAATCTTCTGTATTGTCTGTGAAAACACAGCAGGTATGTTACTGGATTTTCTGTTTGGATAAATGTATGGGAGATTGCAGTATGAAGAATTAGCTGCTTTTATCTGGTTTTTGATTGCACTGGCAATGTTGTGTTGGTAAGTATGTAGATTTCAATTATGTTCTATGTTTTATTGTGAGACAGATGTTTCAATATATATTGATTATATATATATATATACACACACATACACAGGATATATATAAAAGCTAAATGTCTCTGCTCAAACACTCAGTTATTGAAATATTAAAGTGCAACGGTCACACTGCCGCACAGGTATTTAGGATTATCCTGCAAATTAGGAATTGAAATCTTGCTCGTAGCAAACTGTGGCAACCATGACAGCCGGCCTTATCAGGAACACTAATCAGTCCAAAGAACTGGTTCAAAAAATCAGCAGTTCAACCATTTAATAATTCTTGAACAGGTAGCCTACACATGATTAATACATGTTGGTTACAGATAACTTTTTTCTATCTATTTCTATTACACAATAACACTTTAGAGATTTATAATGAGTTTAACAGGTTCTATATTGTGTTTTATATTATACTTTTACTGTTGAGATACTTCTGGTGCCGTCTGATACGTCTGCAAGTTATTTAATCCAGTTATTTAATGTATGTTGTATTATTTTGCATTTAATTGTGTGTTTTTATACTTACTGTACAGGGTGAATGGTGGAAAAATGTTTTATTGTGCACAAGTACGATTTCAAAATGAATTGAAAAGAATAAATTTAATTGAAAAGTATCAACGCCAATTGAAATATGCAATACCTAAAATGACCAGTGGGTGTCAGCAACACCCTTGATTGTGGCTAAAAGACTGTCTAATTCTAACACAAAGAACACATTGGCCAGCATGTGGACTGTAGAATTAGAACGAATAGAGTGGTTTGTAAAGGGGGGATTAAATCCGTTTGGTGATCGTGCAGGTTTCTCCCTCGTCCGTTCATTGAAAATATCGATAAGTTTTTAGGAAGACATTTTTAAAGCTCTAGTTCTGGCCCTCCCTGTGACTTGAACACACACAGTGAAGCTGTTTACTTTTAAACAACAAGTAATATTCAAAATACAAATGTAATCGTCTCTCTCTGTACTATTCATTGGAATATACGTTTCCTCACATGCACTTTTCTGATATACTGTAATGTAGACCACAATAACTAAAACTGAGAACATACAGACAAACAATCATCGTCTATTACTGACCAAAAGGCTTTTCTACCTGGTGTGATTCTACGGGGTGGATAATGTATTGTTTTGATTAGGAAAATCATTCGGCTAGGTACAGCTAAGTCTAAAATCATCTAAGGTTAGTTTCCATTTTGGTACACATAACAAATGTTTCAGTTATCACTGTGTTGCATTTATGTTACCATATCTAAGTGGCTTAAAACAGACTGGTATTTTAGCTGTTAGTCAGCTAACAGCTCGCAGACTGAGTGCTAACAGGAGCTAGCAGCCGTGGATTCCATGCTAACATCCTAAAACCAAAGCGTTTTTCTGGCATTGTCAGCGCCGATTTGCCTGTGACTATGCATCACAGTAAACCCTTATCAACAAGGCATTTCGACACAGGGATAGCAAGAATTGGCGAACGACGACCGCATTTCGTTTGTCACAGTATCAGCTGTTGAAGCTCGCAGCTCGTTTAAGCTAATGTGTAAGCTAACCACCTGGCCGCACAATTTTGAATGAATTGATGTATCATAGCGAAATATCCACGTATAGCACTTCACTTTAATAACAAAAATGTTTGCATAATGATCCTATGGCTCCATTGCACCCATTTTCCCCGTAATTTATATCTGCTAGTCGACAGTCCCGATCCTGCTGAATGGGTGCTCATATAAGCTTTAAAGTAACTACGAGAAGCTACAAGTTAAAGATAGATACTAAAGTTGCTGCACGTCCCATTGTAGACACTCGGGAGATCGTCTAACAAAATTTCAGACTAAAATAAATGAATGATTTAATCATTATCATATGCTGAATTGTTTGATTTCGGAATAGGAATATTTTTCTGAATATTGGACGCCATACTGTAGCTACCATTTACCAAGTGGAACTCTGTGGTTTGCTGTTTTATTAGTTTTAACTCCAAAATTATTAAAACATCGTAAATTAGCCTCAATTACGTAAATATTCTGTCCACTTAGGCCAATGAGACAAATCATTGATGTATGCATTGCGGTCTCTCATCCAGCAGAGGGCACTGCAGCCTTACGTTTATCTGTTACATTTGCAATAATTAAAAGCAGATCTGTATGGTCGTTTTCTTGCTACTTTAGACTATTTGCTTTTATAACGGTTGATATCTCTATTGAGTCTGTGCCATGGTGTCCCCTTACACTCTTAAAAGCAAGTTAAAACTAATACCTTCTTGACTAGGCTTATTCAAATTGGCCTGGTTGTAGAAATTGTTAGATGTGACTTCCATCCTGTGTAGGGGAAAAAGGAAAAAAAAAAAAAGATGTTCACCAGTTTCATTTGTTTCACTTTGAGGAAACCCCCACTCACCTTAACATTCTGTTGTTGTCAGGGAATTTCCCCTTAAGATTTTGTTTCCAAAAGTGTTATTTGTGATGGAGTGACAAATTCGTTTTTTACTTTTCCAACAGCAGTAAGTGGCAGGGAGAGAAAACCCACATCCAGGATACAGAGGTTTACTTCCTGTATAGTGATTTGCACAAGGTCAGAGGTTATAGCACTCAACCCAGTTAGTTCTGCTGTTAGTCTCAGTCAGTATATTGTTGTCTAATTAGCTATCCTAAGACTGATATTTGGCCTGGGCAGTCTCCTTTTTTTCAAAGTGTGTTTTGCATGTGGACTGTTTCCTTTTTATAAGTAGGTGGAAGTACCACAATTAGGCTATATATTCCCTTTAGATTAGCATCTTAGGAGAGGTTTTACATTCTCCAAGTCAATAACCTTTGATAGCTACACACTCATTTTCTATTAGAGGAAATGGTGGCTGTCCAAGAGGAGATTTTGAGACGAGGCTGGGAGGAGTTCGGAGCAAAGGCAGAAAGGAGGTGCTGCTGTAGAAGGAACAGCATGCTTTCTATACTTCCTGACTGAATAGCATTACTGGTAACAATGCAGGGTCCAACCATGACTCCGGATGTTAAACCCACCCTCATTGGCCAGCAGATGGCATAGGGCTCTCTTGCTTAATCATGGGCCTTTTAAAATCATATACTATATAAACCCTGGTTAGGCCTAAAACTAAACTCCTCAGTTCCAGTGTGGGACTGTAGCGCTTGCTGTACTGTACTGTGTGGTGTTTGCTATTCTAACAGCCCCGTGTTTGTTTTCTCTTGCCCACTCCTCTAGGTTTTGAAGCGATGGATGAGCAGCAGACAGGCTCTCCTGGAGCCAATGCAGAGAACAACAGCCAGAGAAATGGAGATGAGGTAAGGCACCAATGTGACCCATTTTTCAGTTTCTTCAATTCAGACTCAGAGAATGCAACATAAGTGTGTATATTTTCCTATCTTTTCAGAAGCCCAGGCGTGGCAGCTGGACCAAGGGAAGGAAGAGGAAGAAGACAATGAAGGACAGCAACGCACCCAAAGCCCCTCTGACGGGTTATGTTCGGTTCATGAACGACAGGCGAGAGCAACTACGGGCAGAGCGTCCAGACGTGCCCTTCCCAGAAATTACAAGGATGCTGGGCAATGAGTGGAGCAAGCTGCCTGCTGAGGAGAAGCAGGTCCGTGGGGAAAATTCTGAAAGGTTTACACATGGATTCAATAAAAATGTGTAAGAATTTGCGTATGGGGAATGAGGGAAAAGTCTGTAGAGTCCATTAGTGTTTTGGAGATGAAAAACACTGACTTACACGCTTTATTATTTTGCTTTGCTGAGACACCTGAGTGATCATACAGGCAATTTGCAATACAATATACTGTATGTTCAGACAGTTCTCTGGGAAAGAAAAAGGGTTTTCTTGCTCTTTCTACCTCAGAGCATATGTAATGCATATGTAAAGTGAAAGGTGGGTAGAGCACAGATAACTTTGCCCTGATTTTAAATGAATTATTGTCCTAGAAAGAGTCCATATCTCAATTACAATTTCCGATATCCTGGAACAAGTGCTTTGCACAAAGACAGCTTTAGTATCTTTCTTTCTAATCACTAAAGTAATTACATTATAAGATGTCAATTTTTTGTGTTAAAGTAGGTTTTTAATGTGGGAGATTACTGATTTTTGTCTACTGAAAAGATAAACTAATCCTGATGAGGTGCACTCAGCCTCGCACACTGGGCTACCTCACACTCTCCTAACTATCATCTAACCAAATCTCCTTTTCCTCCATCCTGTGATTCTGTCCACAGAGATATTTGGATGAGGCAGAGAGAGACAAGGAGCGCTACATGCGGGAGTTGGAGAAGTACCAGAAGACAGAGGCCTACAAACATTTCACCAGGAAGGTCCAAGAAAAGCAGAAGGGCAAGAGGCACAGGGCAGGTGAGAGCACTTATACTTTATTACCAACATAAATTGAATGACCAATTGTCATTTGAAAGCTTTAAGCTTTACATCTGGGCTGAGGCTCTGCTGTTGACCCTGACCCTGTGCTCTCGCTTTCCCTGCTATATGTTTTATGGTCTCATGACGGATTTTTTGTCTTGGTGACAAGACAATTTTCCACAGTGTGCGGACAAAAATTGTGGATAAATATCAGTCCAAATATCAAAAATGGTGATGAGATAAACCGCTCTGCCTCAGCGAAAATGTGACATTTGACAAACTACCCCGTTGCATTCGATGATCTGCCTCCTCAGTCGAGCATCTATCTCACTAGATGGCAGAGATGGGAGTTTTTAGATTCCAGTGATTCTGTATCAGTTCAAGATGCAGTAAGGGTTTGCTGCACCAGGGAAAACATGAATCATCTGCTGTCAGCCTGTTTTATTCTTTCCTTCCTCCCCAGATGGTGGGCACCAGGTAGCCAACGAAGCTCTTCATGAGGTCAGTAAGCCTGCCTTGTCAGACTCAGAACTTGTCTTTACTAAGTGGATATCATTGTTTTAATTGAGAGATGAGACCCTCTGCTCACTATCAAAATAAAGCAGTCATCAGAACAGAATTACTTAACTCACCAAGTTCAATAAAGGCTGATGAAAATTCACTTGGAAGCAGGATGTCAGTAAGAATTAGTTTTTCCGTTTGTCTCACAAAGGAACCCCAATCTGTTGTGTTTTGCCCCCTCGTGCGCAACACATTAAGTGTTCGTCGTTGCATCACTAAAGCTGGGTTAATCAGCTTTGGTGTTGGTGATTCAAATACTTAGCTTCTGCCAAGTGTGTTATTCATTTTTATTAAGTTTGGTGCTGTAATTAAAGGGGTTTCTGCTGTAAATCTGTCAGTGCTCTGAAGGGTTACAGCCAAGGTGACTCTACTGGAATCAGTGTTCCTGTGGGATTGCCTGTATTTCCCTTTTAGATATCACAGGAAATGAGATTCAGCATAAATTGCATTATGTTTAGAAGCAGAATGATTGTATTATTTTATGAATACAGGAAGAAATATTTAAGATGTCTTCAGAAAAAAAGCAATACCGTATCTTGTGCTACACCTACTTTTATTACAAATTTATTGCAAACCACTTGCAGAGCCTTTGATACGTTTTTCTATCAGGGCAGCTGATGTGATTGCTTCTACTTCCTCATTTCGTAGACTGTCTCTAGTATTTCCAATGTGGTGAGTCCAAGGTATGAAAATTAATTATCCAACCACCTTGAGCCCAAATAGATAAATTACATAATATGATGTAACATAATCTTCCTGTCAGTCTGCGTTTAATATTTTTCACCGTTCACCTGATCTGCTTTCTTCTCACTCTGTCTTTGCCTCTGGCCATCATCAGAAAGATGCAGAAGGGAAGGACAGGACAGTGTTTGACATACCGATTTTCACAGAAGAATTTCTCAACCACAGCAAAGGTAACGAGCTTGAAGTTTTGTCAAGTTTGTCTGTTCACCAGAACTCTGATGCTTCAAATGTAGGAAGAAATCAGCCTACACAGTCTACTCTGACTGAACACTGTGCCTGTGTGTCTGCACATCTGTGTATTCTTTCATAGCACGTGAAGCTGAGATGCGGCAGCTGCGCAAAACCAACATGGAGTACGAAGAACGGAACGCAGCCCTTCAGAAGCACGTGGAGAGCATGCGCGGGGCGTTGGAGCGACTGGAGGGCGACGTGATGCAAGAGCGGGGACGCAACGGACTCCTCCACCAACACCTGGAGACCCTGCGGCAGGCACTCGCCTCCAGCTTTTCCTCAGTCCCTCTGCCAGGTGAGAGGTCCAATGCGGCATTTGTGGCTCGCTAATTCGAGTTCCAAATGCACGAAACCTCTTATTTTCATCTGTTATTTACGTGATACGATAAGGAGTAATGATAAATAGTGGTTATTCTATTCCTACAACTCTCTGTAAATGAATGCAACTTTAAGTAGTTCTTGTTTGTTGTTGTATAAAAAAAGATCTTTGGCTCAATAGTAGCCTAGATAGATTGGGCTACACTGCTGTCTCCTAAGCTTGTCAGGTCTTTGCTGATAAACAGTTCTTATCCATTACAGCGGTGTAGACTGGATTATTGGCTTTAGGGATCTTGGCAAAATATAAACTTTTTCCTAATCAACATAATGCTGTGTATGTGAAAAAACATGCTATGCTTTTCTTTTAGAAAGTGTGGTGCGTGTCTCTCCGGCTTTAATTTTGGGGGAAATATGCTGATATTGATCAATGCATATTATAGCCAGAAACAGACCTGATATCCAAAACTAATAATCAATCTAATGCTCAACCACAAATACTGTACCAAGATAACATAATTATACATAGATATACACTGTAGGAGTGTTCATACTTACTGTGCTATACTCACCTAAATTTTTCAGGTACATACAGAACCCATGCAGAGCTCAAATCCACAGGTTTTTAGCATACTGTTTCCTACCATACCTGCTTCATTTTCTTGCTCACACAAGAAGTAAACAAAGTCTACAAACAACAAGTGCCAAAATAGGTTTATCTCAGATTTTGCATAGAAAATGTTCTCTGTGATTTGTGAAGGAATTTGAAAAATATGCCATGCCTCTGATAAAAGATTTTGTGGACTGGGTGAGCAGCATTTTAAAAAGTAAAGCACAATTTGCATGTAAAAAATAATTTGCCTAAAGACAAGGAGACCATTGCATGAGATATCAGTATCTTTCATTCACCGCAGTGTTTTGCACATGTTAAAATTACGTGCGGGCAACTGAATGATGCTGCTATCCTTGGTCGATTCAATTCAGAGGTTGATGTTATCCCACGAACATCTCAACGCTATAAACAAATGCATAGTCCACTTTAAGAAGTAACAAGTGCTCGTGTCCCATTTGTTGTCCTATAGGCAGTGGAGAGACGCCGACTCTTGAAAGCATCGACTCCTACATGAAGAAACTCCATAGCCTCATTGTTGGTAACCCCCAAGAGTATGAGAATCTCATCAACACGGTGAGAGACGTGGTCAACCGTTTGGACAGGTAAGAGCTTCTCTGTGCTGATAAACTGGAGAAGTTTGGGCTTTTATATTATGAGCTTTCAATTCCTTAAAATCTGCTGTCTCAGTTTGTCAAATACCGTAGTTGAATAAAAATGAAGTAAGTTTGACATTACTCCCAATAAATAACATGTCTTTTGCTGTCTTTTGCTGTAGATAATTGCACCAAGTCCCACTGATTTGACGTTCTGCGTTTCACAGGATGTCATGTTGATGCTTCACACCTTGATGGTGATTCTTCTGCTCAATCTGTCACCACCTTTGGTTTTTAAGCGATACAGCCCATGATACCCAAAATGTAATGATTTTCAGGAAAATCTTGTCCAAACCAAGTCACTGACCTTGTTTTGATCTTTTAAAGTTGGAGCATTTTTTATATATTTGACGTTTGCTTACCAGGTTCTTTGAAGTCCGCAGAACACGATCCATTGAACACGTCAAAAACCCTCTAAATATTTCTCTAAATGAAGTTTAGTTAGATACAAATGTGTTCATTGTTGCTCCAGAAAGTGTTTTCCGATGACATTTTACTCTGAAACCTCTGCGTTTTTTCACGAATTGCTGTCCTATAGTGACTTCTGGGTACCTTCTCACATCAGTTTGCTGCTTGCGAGATGTCGCCCCATAAAATGAAGTAGCTGAGAGAATGTTGCAGAGATATACACGCAGGCTGTAAAGAAAGAGTACCCCCAAAAAATGGATTTGGACAAGGTGTTACCATCATAGCATAACAGAGGTCTGTCTGGGAATCCACAAGATATCTTAATCTGTTGTGGCGTGTATACCTTAAACCTTTGCACTGTTCAGGAAATAGGGAATCTGAAAGGCTCCAATATATGAACAATAGCCTAATCTCTAAAATGCTCCCCAAAAAACAACGTCAGTCCTAGTTCAGACATGATTTTTACAAAAATTGTTACATTTTTTAAAACCAATGGCGTACCATTTAAAATCTGTTTTGGTTTATTACTATGGTATGGTGATGTAGGTGAGGGTGATATAGTGTCTCATATTTATTTATTATTTTCTACATTTTGCAAAATCTGTCAACAGTTAAAATAGCTGTAGTTTGTTGACAGGATGTATCATGAACATTTTTTGTGTCATTCCAATGTTTTTGTTGCCTTCACCTTTCGTGGTTTTTACACAATGTTAAACATTACCAAACTTTTTGTGTCTTTTCAGAGAAAACATGTTTGTGGATTTGTATTTACCATATTCAAGAAATATTGCTGAGCAAATTTTCTTTTTTTCATGCTCTGTTGAAGAAAATATGTGCCATTTAATTTTTTTCCTGTGAAAAAAATTGTGTTTGTGTTTTCAATAAACATATTTACACCATTTGATCAGTCTGCATGTTTGGACAGATTTGTGACAATCTGGGAATACATGCAGCATTGAAATTGTTTGCAAAGTTATGCATAATTGTGTATCTTATCCTAATTTGCCAAAACACTCTCTGTGTTTTATATGATGACCAGTATCAAGAAGGAAACAAATATTTTGTTTGATGGTGAATCAAAAATGTGTAATGTAAATACTACAACAGCTTGTTTGTTGATCACTAAACATGAGGCAGCATTGTGGTTCATACTGAGAATCAGTTACCTAAACACGACCTTCCTACAATATATCCAACCTTTGTGAAGTTTCTAATGTTTAGCCTTTGATGAGTCTGTCGCAGAGAGTTTTTCATTCATACAATGTAACATCAGCACTTAAAGCTCAAACATGACCATGGACGTGATTCAATACCTATCTGGCAACAATAACTAAATATAATCTTCACTACGGGGAATCATAGTATAGCTGGTGTTCTGGCTTGCATTGGATTGCACAGGTGTACCTAATAAACTGGCTACTCAGTTTAGGTGACTCATCTTCAGTTTTGCTGTCACTGGAAATATCCTTGTCAGCATGCAAGATTATTGACTGCAGCACAGATGTGGAGTCAAAAAGATGTCAATTGGTAAAATTAATTGAGCTTCCCTGCTGTATTTGGAGAAAAAGGCCTCACTCACAGGCCAAACCACAACTTACAGTACACGTTTGAGATTTTCCTACTGTTTGATGTATTTTTAGCCTAAAGCAAAACAGCTGATTGAGATTCAGCATGGCATGGAAGATTCGGCCTTAATCCAGTTAAGTAAATTAGATTTATAGTATGCCTCAGTGTGACTGTTCCCATTTGTTGGTTTAGTAGCTGTACATCTTCACTGTTGTACTGTTAAGTTGCTAATATGGTACAGTTTGTTTTGGATGTAACATTATGACCCCTTCCTGTTTCCATTCAGTGATGCCCATTTCCTCTTTCACAGCCGAGACTTCCTGTCCATTATGGCCACTTGTGTCTCAATATTATATCCAACAATGTCCTTAACAGATGTCCCTGCTCCCACTGGAGAGCATGTTGGCTGAGAGCTGCTGTCATCCAATACTAGGCATTCACTGCATGACATATAATTGATCAATAGGTTTGAATGAGAATTTAAAGGTCTTCATAAAATAAGGTGGAAATTAGCCAGCAGGTGACTATCAGAATACTGTGTGGTACATAGTATGACATAATGTTACAAAGTACCAGTGAACAACAAACGACAATAAATTTGCATGTATCCATCCATCCATTGAAGGAAACCCATGAGGAGAACATACAAGCTCCACACTGAATCACTGATCTAATGTGCCACCACAAACATTTTTAGTGAAAATTTAGTTCATGGAGAGTATGCACTTTAAAAATTAAATTGTACAGAATTCCTGAACAAATGTCCTCGCTTGTTGTATGTTGGATGTGTTACTGGACATTTATTACACCCAGGAGCTCCTCTGCTATACCACTATGTCTCTACCCTGTTAGAGTTGCTTCCCTTTGAGCTTCTGGGATCGTCTTTCACATGTGGACCCCTCCAACCATGTTTAGTGCAGTCGATGCAGGCACCAAAGCTCACTGGTATAATGAGCTTGGCTCCAGCATTTCGGCTTTGATGTTGGCCCACAGCTGTGAAAAACTGTCAGGGAAAGGAAAGACAGAATAAATGGTGCAGCGTAACAGTGCGTGCCATAGGTTTAGTCCAGTTGTTGACCCATCTCACCCTTTCCAATCCCCCATCTTCCTCCTGTGAAAATCAAATCAAGCCAAAATAAAAATCTATTTTAAGACGTGACGGAACTGGTGAAACAGAAAGCAGCGTGTGAGCAGGCTCCAGTCCAATATGATGTCCCTCCTCCTCTATCTAGCCACACTTCAAACCACACACACCACTCGTCCACGCAAACACCAGCTGAAGTACAAACACACCCCCACTCTTCTCCTCAGTAAAGCCATGTCTACATCCTTGGCCAACTTCCTGCCTGCAGAATGGCTGGTTGACATTAGGATCGGTGAGCCAGCTCAAGCAGAGAGCCGCAGATCCTGGACCAAGGGAGGGCGGGTGTGACTCAGAGCAGAGAGGATGAGTCAGGCATCACGTGCTGACCTGGCTCTAGAGAAGCTCACATCCTGAATGGTCTCTGTTAGCGCAATAACCCACACTATTATGGTCAATAAGGGCTAGTTTTTGTTTGTCTTTCAGGCATCATCAAAGTGTTGGAGGATGTGGCTTTGTCTTGCCTAGAAGCCACAGTAAACACAGGAAATCACTTTTAACATCGCGTTATGCTGCAGTTGGATTCTTTGCTTTCTGTTCTGAAGGTAGAAAGATGTCCTTTAGTTCATTCTTAACTCAGTATAAATCAAATCTATTACCTTTCCAGCCCACCTTTTATACCCTTTAGTCTTTACAAAACATGTAAGATAGAGAGATAGTTTGTATATGAAATGGGGGGCATTTTTCATGTGTTCTTTAGATTGAGACTTGCTTGTTAAGTCTGTCAGCTTCCCTTACTTCCCTCAAGAGGGGGAGATAATATTCCATTTGTCATTAAGAAGCATTTCATTCTATTCCTTTGTTGGGCACAATATTTATAGCTGTGTTGCTGATGTGTCTCAGTTCAAACTCCATAGGCCCTGGCCCCACCCCGCTCTAATCCCCGACTGTGATACAGTACATATTGGGATGATATACACATTACTGATAATGATGCACAATGTGGTTTGGTGATTTGTGCTGCTGTTTCTCCATCACTGCGTGTGATTTGCTTGCATTATCACCCACTTGAAACATCGGTGAGAACTTCAGACTTCAGATTTCACATACATCAGCAACTCCACTGCTGCGAGAATTTCTGTTCAATTTCCTTTTCTTGACACAAAGATCGAGTCAATAATTGTTTAGTAAAGATAAATACATGAGGCTACTGAAAATAAACTTGTTATTTTTCTCAGGCATTTGTTTGATCAGGTCTTTTTCAATTCCCCAATACACGATGCATCACATAGACACTTAAATGCCTGAACTATTTTTAAATGGGTTTCATTTCATTGTCTCTTCTATCTTCATCTGTCTCGTTCTCTTTATTCGATTACTTATCCTGCAGCAATTTGATGAATTGAATTTCTTTGCCCTGCTCTTCTTACAAGGTGAGGGATGCAGGGAAATTATATAGCTCAGAGAGACAACACCCTCCTCTCAATATTATTTATTCAGCTGGGTAAGAGGATAACAACCCCAAAAAATGGAAAATGCGAGTCATCTTTCCTTTTCCTTGATCTATCAGGAGCTCTGTCTCCCCCAACTTTGGAAAATCCTTGGCCTCAGTGTCCAAGACTGGAGCAGGGAGGACGAAACAATGCTTGGAATGTGTAGAAAAACTTGAGTCATTCCCACATGTCAACTTCTGGTTCAGCCCCTCCTCCTCCCAAAAACCATGCTGCCTTCAGGTTCTCTTTGTAAGGTCTTTCCTCCATGAGTGTTAAGTTGTGACTTATGATGCATTTGAGTGATTTTGAAGGAAATGATGACGGATTGGAACTTGTGGGAATAGGCTCAATTGTCTGCATTGTGTTTTACTTTTCAAATTAGTTATTTTGCACTTTAACACAAAGAGGAGGAGAACATTTCTGTGTGTTTGAATAAAGGAAAATAGTTATTATTGTAAGGTCTTTTTTCTGTTTTTCCTACTTCTGGTTTTAAAAAAAAGATTGTTGCTTCGCTAATGCTGGAAAGATATGACATATGAACTGATGTGATGATGATTTTTCTTAAGGAAGAAAAGACTTACCAAGCACAAAGTACTTTGAACAGCTTTCATGAACAGGATGTTACATCAGGGATGTACGTCAGTTGTCCGTCTGTTTTCTGCCCCCCAGTGGTAAAAAAAAAAAAGATGAATGCAACTTTAAGCAAATTCCAAAACAGTAAAAACTAAATGCACCATATTTACTTTTCCATGCAGTCACAGTTATCACTGCTCTGTGTTGATAAAAATGCATTTAGTATATAATAGTGTCAGTTTTTCCGACAGCACCAGAAGGCAGCACAAGAGGGGAATTCCTCCCCATAAGTGATTATGCTTATGAAATTCATTAGTAAGACACTGCCCCCATTGCTTTTCAATAAATGTAACATGCACACATTCACTGGTGTTTTATACTTCACATCTGTTTGATTTGATCCTGGATGTGAGCTGTCATTTTCATTTAAACAAGGTTTGAAGAAATTGAATAGCTAATTTTTCAAAAGAAAACAGATAATCACAATTTTTAGCTTTTTAGTTTATTAAGATTTTTATTTTATTTGAATCCAACATCAGTGTGATTGATGTTACTGGGAATGCACAGTAAAAAAGAAAGAAAAAAAGAAAAAAGATTTTTCCATTTTGTAGAAACTGACTTATCTGTTTTTGAGGTCTTCAAGTAGACTGCTTCACTTCACTTTGTGCTTTGAAGTGTGGCTTCATAATTTATCATCTGATTGTGATAATAAATGATTACTGCCTCTCACAGAAAGAACACTGGGATATACAATTCATCCCATCACCCCAGCACTGCCCAATCCCAAATGCTTTATGATGTTTTCTGACAATGGTTGTCAAATTTGTGGTACATGGATCACTGGTGGTAAACGATGTGCCTCCTGATGGTACCCCAGATTCAAAATTCTGCGGAGGATCAAAATTAGTGCGACAACATATTAGTATTAGCGTGACAACATATTCACAAATAAAATTGATTTCATGATTGATTGATTTCAAGACATAGTTTTTTTTTAAAAAGAGAGAGAATTGTAATTCTATTTTGAGAAAGTTTTGTTTTTTTAAATAGCCCAACTCATTCTGTGCCATGTGTATGTAAGTAACTATACTAGAAACTTTTCAATTTCAGTACAGCACATATGCTTGCATGAGGTTTTTTGGTGGCTTGTGGGTGAAGTGGTACTCGATTCAAAAGTTTGACACGACTATTCAATGGCATTATTAGAAACACACAACTGTGATGCCTTAGAAGGTAGGCTACTGTGCAAGTAAATACAATAACGTAAATACGGTACTGTAATAGAAGCCCTGCTCAGAGTCCTGAATGAATTCAGACACATCATATAATTTCACATGCAGGTCATATTGTCATTTTTAGTTGTTGTTACATTCACAAATCTGTGTTCGTATCTATACTCTTATAATATTCCGACACGCAGTTAAATGTGTCTGTGGCACGTAGCAGCGACTACATAGTAATTGAACTACATATTTGGTAGGATTTTTATTGTACTTTGTGGGAAATATTCCACACCCTGCCACTTTCATTAGCTGCTGCACAAAATGCAGTCTGTGGTATTACAAACTGTTAACGCTCTGCGCAACACATCATCCAATTTAAACCAAATCTAGTAAAAAACAGTTTCAGTTTAACAGCAGGACTCTCTCGTTTGTATTAAGAATAGACTGGTGTTCCTTGTAAAATTGCGCGTTCGCGCGGATCTCCTGGCCAGCCCTGTGTGCTCGCCCCCGCGCCAGGCTGGTGGAAAAACTGCAGCGGCTGTTAAAGCGGAGCCACGCAGAGAGGAGCTGTGTGCGAAAACCACTGACACTGCCAAGAGTTCACACACACGCTCGGATTTTCCTCTTTTTGCCGTGTACGCCGTTGTCAAAAACGGGATTATGGCTGCCAAGAAGCGGTAGCACCGACGGGGAGAGCTTCGGCGTTGGAAAGGTATGGGAAAGTTAGCTAAGGGTCCCTTTTCCCAAATTGAAAGTGCTTCAGCTACAAGTCTCGCCAGTTTCCTTCGGTGCCAAGTCCCAGTTTGTGTAGCAGGGGACTGAAGTGTGTTTGTAACGATGAGAGTTTAGTTTATTTTATTTTGTAGTTACGCTGTTTTGCTCACGTCTAGGAATGCAAAGTTTGCTAGCGTTATTGTGTTTTGACTAACAAGAGTGTGAACCGCTCGCTGCGCGGTGACACGGTGAGGTAACGTTGCAACATAGCTCGTGTCATCTTGTCTGAGAGCAGAATTCAATGGAATTAATTCACTGTATTTACAGATAAGCCGTTGTTTGTGTACTTTAGCCTACACTGGTATCAAAACACAACTTATCCATGTTTACAACGCAGGATGGGTAACTCAACTAACCTTTACCACTGCTGACCAGACAGCGGTCCACTGCAAGAGGTCTCCTAGAAGGGACCAGTAAGTTAAGGTTTAATTTGATTGCTACTTAATCACCCTAGATGTTAGTAGATGAACATAATCAATAAATACGTGTAGAAGAAGTATGTGTTCATTCGCATTTCCCCGTTGCCACTGTTTGCTCGTCACTGCAGTGCAGACATGTATTTCTGTACAAAGTTTTATCCAACTACAACAAAAACAAAAATAGATTTCTTACAACACAGTCTGACCAAGTCTGATTCCGTGGTGTAATTGCTCGTACATCTTGGATATCTTTACACCATATGTATCTGTGAGGTATCCAAAGTTTCTGCCAAGTTACTTGAGATGAAGGACATCATCCATGTCTGACACATTTAATTTGATTAATGTAGCTAAGCATTACACATATTTGATAATGAACCCTATCAGGACATGTCAATGATAGAGTTATCATGACAGAGATCTAGTGAGCAGCATCAACTTTGCATAGAAAGTCACATCAAATGAATGACGGTTAATGCCAGTAGACAGAAACGTTCATAAAGCCTATTTCCTGTTCATGTTAGTTGACATAGACATGATGAATTATTAAAGTGTTAGACAAGCATTTTGCTTACACCTTCAAGTAGTGTTACCTCAATTTTATATTGAATTTAACATTTATTTCGCCAAAGGAAGTGAATTTCACTAAAAATGAACTACTATAAATGAGCAGATTTGAATTTGTAGGCGAGACATGAACATTCTTGTAAGATAACAATTTCCTTTGTGAGCAGCTGTGTGTAGAGGATCTGGTGGCTGCTGGCCACGAACCGTTCAAGGCTAAGTGTTATAATGTTTTACGTTAAGCAATTGTGTTTTCTAAAATCAGGTTGCTTTCTTACAGGTTCAGGTTTATGATGTGTGAGCCTTCTGGAACACTTGCAATAACTACATTTTAAGTACTTGTTTTCATTTTGTTAAAAACAAACTCGGAAAATCGTTCCATTTTGGGGTTAGGCTACTTGTTAAGTTGTGTAAAAGTTTGATATCAGCAGTATAGAACACGGAATGCACTGCTCTTGCCAGCTAGTTAATCACCTATTCTGCATCGACCCTGTTTTTGATGATGTTCCATGCTGCTTCAGAGTCTCCTCCACCCAGATAAGATAGAAATTAACTCGGAAGCCATGCAACGTTTTGGCATTAAAACCGTAATATTTAACAATGTACAAATATGGGCAGCTTCAGTTGAAAAGTACTGTTAGTATCAGAAATTTACCCGAGTTGCATTTATCCTGAAATGCAGAGTATCCTTTTTCTATTTTGTAGAAATAAGTCTGAGTAAGTACTGAGCCCCTTTTGTGTAGTTTAAGAATTTGTTAGTGAAGGGATGTATTCTTCAGTTGCAGTGTCACAAGTTCAGGGCAGTGAAAGTTGAAATGCATCGCTAACCCTCCATCCTATCCTAAAAGGCTTTGGAATCTTAGTGAATGAGATCGCCTTTGTGTGTTCACGTGGGATTGTAGTTGTCAGTTCTTGTTTTTACTTGCCCCTTAGTCTTGTTTTGATTACTGCTCTGAGTTGACAGTGTCAACGAAGCCAGACGTCTGACATTGTTACTTTACCTGTTTAAAGTGGATGAGGAGGCAGATTAGCTCTGAATTCAGATTAGCCTGCTGATAAATGCTCTATAGATTCTTTTCCCCAAAATATGTGGGGCAAATATTTGTTGGACTGTTTCCTAGATTTTTGAATAGGTGAGCATACCTGAAATTCTTTGAGGTAAACACCAGGCAGATAGTGTTTTGCAGTCATTTTGAGCTTCATATTTGACAGGGCTGCAAGAGTTTCAGTGATGACTTTGACCAAGATTAAGATACAGTCTGAAACCAAGATAAAACTATGGAATATCGGCTTCAGTAATCTGAACACGTCATCACGTCGGTTATTTTGAAGTGGCTGCTAAACACTCACTTGGCTGTGATTTTATTTGCCTTTCACCTTTCTGTTGGTCTATCACAGACATTCAAGTGTAGTATTGGTCAGCATTACAGCTGTGTGTTAGAAGATATGTTCCCTGGTATGAGGCTGACAGAGCAGTCAGGAAATCAAAATTTGTCACTTTCATATTAGGAACAGGGATGAAAGTCATTTCTGTTTGCCAATAAGATCAATGAGCCTGAGCTTAACCTGACCCTGAGGCTTTCCAGTATTTGCTTTTCAAATGGATACCTGTTCATGTGTAGGATAGTGGGTTGTACCAGTTGTTGATGTATTTATGCAGTTGAGTATTTGGTGCTGGTCGAAAATGATCTTTTAAATTAGAAAAGCGTACATTCTGTTTGTTGTTACGCTCTGCAGTGGTGACAGAGCTACAGCAAGGATGCCTAAGTTGATGTGGGAGGTTGTGTGGAAGACTGTCGCTTATTTTAATAAGCATAAAACATGATGTGTGATACTACTGGGCTTATGCTTGATTTCTATGTGTGAAAAAACAAACATGGTCCGAAAATTACAAACATCAACTGCACAGGCTCGGTTTTTGAATGGACTTTGTTTGCATTTTGAACCAGGACAGTTACCACCTTGCAACCCGATCAGTATTTCTCAATAGCAAAGTATGGAATGATTAGATGGATGTTCTTACTAATATGAGCTAATACTGGGCGGTATATCGAATATGTATTTGCGATGATTTCGCTGGAGATGTAAAATTAAGCAACATCGTTAACATCGTGATGATTTTTAGCTGGCCAATTAAGTTTTTGAAAGACGGGGCAAGGCGACTTCTCAGTTATTCTCAACTTATTGTCGTGTTGCTAGTGACTGGATACTTTTGAAAACTCTGTTTAGGAAAACAACCTTCGTGCACACTTGCGTTTTCGCAGCATATTAAAGAAGCCAGCCGTCAGGTACAGACAGGCACTGGTCTGTCCAGACCTAGTCTAAAATGGCCAGTCAATGTATGACTGAGCTCGTCGCAGCTGCTGTGATCTTAAAGTATTTTGTCTGTTGTGCTTGTTTGTTACATAAAGCAAAATTTAATGCCAAACATGTGATCGAAAGTGTACAGAGAACAACAGCCTGACACACTCACCCACCACCGTTGTTGTGTGACAGCCACAGCATGAATCGCGTGGCTGTGTGACGTCAGAGTATTTCGAAAAGCTCTGGCTTCTCCGTCCACATTAAAATGATGAGCTTTATCCACTCTGGAGAGTGTTTTCAAAAAGCTCAGTTTTTGTGAGTTGAAAATGCTGTTTTAGTGTGGATGGAAGGCCTAAACAGATTTTTTTTTAAAGATGCGTTTTAAAATGTAT
>OMOW01101172.1:0-11108 GCA_900312555.1 Lamprogrammus exutus
CATGTCATTTTATCATTCTTTGACTCATACCATTATTTTGCATGGGTCTAGCGAGCTCAGCAATGTTCTTTTTACTTCAGTCTTTGAAGACACCCATTAGTCATCGTCACTGTTAACTGTATATCACATATTCCTCTTAACTGTATGTCACGCCAGGTCCCCCAGTTTTCATTCTCGCGACTGGCAGGGGCAGATGTGGTGCTGGGGGTGGAGATGACCAGCACAGGGGAGGTAGCCTGTTTTGGGGAGAACCGTTACGAGGCTTACCTCAAAGCCATGCTCTCTACAGGCTTCAAGATCCCTAAGAAGAATATTCTGCTCTCCATTGGTAGCTATAAGGTACCTTTAGGATTTAATTGACATCAACATGAAGCACTCTATAAATTGCAGTATGGTCAACCAACCAATAAATCAACGAGCATTCCAGTTGGCTTTAATAATATACAAAAATAAATAGAATGATGAGCTCTTTCAAAGTAAAAAAGTTAAATTGAGGGGCCATTAGCCCTGTTATACATGTAGACAGTTGAAACACTGTTTGGCCAGTTATTACTGAAGAGTTTAGAATGTTTACTGGCTGATTGGTAGCCATATTAATCCAATCCCTTTTTTGTAATATAATTTTGCTCATTTGCTGTGCTGTTTGTATGTTCTGTGTCGCTGTAGAACAAGAGTGAGCTGCTGCCCACTGTGCAGGCTCTCGAGTCTCTGGGATACGACCTGTATGCCAGCCTGGGCACTGCCGATTTCTACACAGAGCACGGAGTCAAGGTAATTCTCTTTAATTTATGTTCCATATTTTTATATACACCAGCATTCTTCAAATAACAGGTGAAGAACTGCATTGATAATCCAGGTAAACAAAGTTGGCCAGCATTGAAAGCGTTGGATGTTTTTGACCAATGTGATAGTTGGACCTATAATTTGTCATCTATATTTTGTGATCATTTTGTAGATATCTAAATTGACCTTTCCCATGTCAAAAAAAATGCAATTATTTGATGTTTACCCCCAAATGTGGAATTCTATAAGAATGTGTCGTTATTGTTGGTGCAGGTTAAGGGAATTCCAAAGAAAAATGGAGCACATGAAATCAGTTGTGTATTAAAAGAGGAATCAAATCACTGCCATGTTATAGGTGGATGACAATGACCCACTGTATCATTTCCCATTAAATAGTAACCAGCTGAGCAATTATATACTGACTGAAAATATAATGAGACGGTGGACTGACTTCATTGCAAAGCATTCAAAGTTACCTGTTTTCTCTCCCTCGTTGTTCTAACTTCCCCACTCCAGGTGACAGCTGTAGATTGGCCATTTGAGGAGGATGAAAGTGACTGTCCCACAAAGGAGAAGCAGCGCAGCATTATGAACTACCTGGCGGAAAACCACTTTGACCTGGTCATCAACCTCTCCATGAGGAACAGTGGAGGCCGCAGGCTCTCCTCCTTTGTCACCAAAGGCTACAGAACGAGACGCATGGCCATCGACTACTCTGTCCCACTCATCATTGATATCAAGTGCACCAAGCTCTTTGTTCAGGTGGGTTACCTCATCCTCCAACATATGTGTTTTCTCTAACACGTATGAGTTTGTTTGTCAGCTGATGAAAATGCTCCAGGTGATTCACATTTTCTTATATTGTTATGTTTCAAAATTTTGTTCAGTGTTCACATTACAGTTGAAGTAAACATGTGAATTGCTGTTTCCAGGCTCTCCACCAAATTGGTTGCAGTCCACCAGTGAAAACTCACATTGACAGTGTAACATCACAAACACTGGTCCGTCTGCCTGGTAAGTGAGATGGACTAATATTCTGTGTTTTGGTCTGCGGCTACAAATTATGAAACAGATATTTATTTTTTGCTGTTTTGGTATTGTTCTTTATAATGTCACTTGTTAACTTGACTCTTAGGGTTGATTGATGTCCACGTTCACTTTCGGGAGCCTGGTGCCACACATAAGGAGGACTTCTCTTCCGGTACAGCAGCTGCCTTGGCAGGAGGCGTTACCATGGTGTGCGCAATGCCCAACACTTCCCCTGCCATCATTGACCAAACTTCTCTGGCCATGGTGCAAAAGGTACATTGACCAACCCCAAGTTTCTCTTCTGTTGGATTTCTGCCTCAGCCAGTTAGAACATATCAGCTTCATCCAAATAGTAAGAAATGCATTTCAAAAAGGAACGAAAGCAATCAAACTTGAGGTTTGACCACAGGAAGATGTTGGTAAAGGTTGTCTGAAGTGAAATGAGAATATTAAATCTGTGTTGTGTTGTGTGTTCAGCTGGCCAAAGCGGGCTGCCGATGCGACTACGCCCTCTATGTGGGCGCTGCTTCAGACAATGCTGCTGTCCTGCCGGCCATTGCTAGCCAGGCCGTCGGACTTAAGATGTATCTGAATGACACTTATTCCACGCTCAAAATGGACAACGTCTCTCTTTGGATGGAGGTAGGCTGCGCTGCTGTAATTTTACATTCTGGAAATCTCAGTGAAATCAGAATTGAGTTGAACATAAAGTTTTTGCTCGATTGTGATTTTGATCCTTTATGGCTCTGCATCTGAAAACTGGACCATTATGTCTTGGTGTTTACGACTTGCAAAAGTACAGCAACAAATTTGTCCCCGTGTTGCCCCCCGTACACTAACATAACTGTCTGGCTCTGTGTGCAGCACTTTGAGAAGTGGCCCAAACAGATGCCCATCGTAGCCCACGCTGAGAAGCAGACAGTAGCTGCAATCCTGATGGTGGCCCAGCTTTACCAGCGGCCAGTCCACATCTGCCATGTAGCCAAGAAAGAGGAGGTAAGGGACTGTTAATGATTTATCTCGTGATTCCCTTCTATTACTGAAAGCATAACATGGGCTCGATTTGCTGCTACATAACCTGAGTTCATAACATTTGCAGATGTTCCCAATTTTTCGATTTTTGATTGCATTGTTGGCTATTTAACATCTTTTCCATTTGTTGCTGCGTAAATCCAGTTTTCCTTTGCAAAGATTTGATAACGTTTCTGAACTCTCAATTTCAGATCCTGATCATACGGGCTGCCAAGCAGAAGGGCATCCAGGTGACATGTGAGGTGGCACCTCACCACCTCTTTCTGTGTAATGAAAACGTGCCTGCGATCGGCGATGGACGGGCACAAGTACGGCCCATGTTGGGAACCCGTGAAGACATGGACGCACTCTGGGAGCACCTCGACATCATCGACTGCTTTGCCACAGATCATGGTCAGCAACCGGTCTACTAAATGATCTCTCAGATGACGATAGATGAGATAGAGAGATAGATGATGATCGATTCCTCCCAGTGTACTTTTAAATGGTGGTATTCAGGTCCTCCCTGAATGTTGAACTAATTGTGCTGTAAACTTGCAGAAAAATCTGCTGTTTCTCTGAGTCATCATTCATTTGGTGACTTTTCACCAAATAAAAAGCAAAGGCAAAGGTTGAACCTCGCTAGACCACAATGCTCAATGAAATTGTTGTGCCAGATTGCGACATTACCCTTTGCTTGTGTGCGTCCAGTAAGTTTCCACCTCAAGGAGAAAGTTTCTGTCCTTAACTGAGTTTTGTATTGTTTTGTTAGCTCCCCACTCTGTGGAAGAGAAGAGTGGTGCTCATCCTCCTCCAGGCTACCCTGGCTTGGAAACAATGCTTCCACTATTGCTCACTGCTGTCAGTGATGGACGTCTGACCCTGGATGATATCATCAGGCGACTTTATGACAACCCACGCAAGATCTTCAACCTGCCTGCCCAGGAAAACACATATGTGGAGGTACACACAACATACATGATAGAACATGATTTTTGTGTGGTAATCACTTTGCCGTGGACCTTGTACTTAAAAAATTCAAATATTTACAATTCCTTTGCATTATGTAAACCACGCTTGTTGTACCTGTCAGGTGGACTTGGAGCAGGAGTGGGTCATTCCAGAGGCCATGCAGTTCACCAAGTCCAAGTGGACCCCTTTCCAGGGTCTGAAGGTGAAGGGTAAAGTCCGCCGTGTAGTTCTACGAGGAGAGGTGGCCTACATCGATGGCCAGGTCAGCAAACCCACGCACACGCACATATTTATTTGTTGTGTTTAGAGGTTGAAGGGGCTGTGTAACAATCTATGTATCTCTGTCTCTCGAAGGTGTTGGTACCTCCAGGTTATGGTGAAGATGTGAAGACATGGCCCAGTCAATCCATTTACCCTCCTGACCTTCCTAAAGAAAGTCCAAAGGTACTGAATACCTTGTGAAAAACATACAAACTAATGATTAATAGTATGTTTGTTTGTTTGTTTTTAAGTTTGCTAACCAGCCCAGTTCAGGCAAACATGATAATATGTCTACATGTGAATTCTAAAATGAGTGCCAAATACTGTTTTATATATATATATACTGTATATATATAATACTTTGCTAATGTTGATTGTATGATGGTGTGTTTTTATGCATTTCCTGGGTCAGACCCCAGAGTGCCCGCGTCCCACTCCTCCCCGGGAAATAGTCCGGACCCGTGCACCCAGCCCTCGCCGTTCATGCGGTGAGGGCCGCTTCCTGCTGGCGCCCCGCACCCACCGCTCCTCTGACCCCGGTCTACCTCCAGGTACCGCACTTCCCATAGTGTCTCAAACAATACTGTTGAAACCTGTGCAAGATTATAGGTACTTAAAATTTGGAAACGCTTTTGAATTGCATTGTAAATTGTAAGGCATTGCTCTACAGATCATGTTTGTCAAGATGTATGCAAAGTTGTATCTACATTGTTGATCCAGTATTATGATACATTTTCTTTGTTAAACCGATCGAAGTGATTGGTGGTGGTGGTGTCATTGTGCCGTCTTTAGATATGATGATTCCTCCTGCGTTTGGTGGTGTCAGTGACGGTTACAGCCACCCTCCTCCACTGTCCAGGCTGCTGTCCCCCCAGTCGACACCCGGACAGCTACTTGCTGGACAGACCGCCCACTTCCAGACGTCCCCCCTGCTGCACCCACTTGTGGGTCAGCACATCCTGTCTGTCAAGCAGTTCAGCAAGGAGCAGGTACAGCACACACAGCAGATAATATACGTTTTTTAAGCTTATTTATGCTTATTTGCAGTGGTGCAGGGGGGCAGACGAGAATTTGCAACTTATCAACAGTGTTAATCTATATTTTAGCACGCCACAAGTTCTACAGCCTGGTGTAATGTCTTTAGTTCTTTTTATGTGATCGCTTTTTTCTGGTTATTTTAGATCTCCCACCTGTTCAATGTTGCCCACACTCTACGTCTGATGGTTCAGAAGGAACGAAGCTTGGACATATTGAAGGTTGGTATCTTCAAAACATGTTGTCGCTCCTTGAGGAATTATAAATGCATTGGTATTTATTGCACGTTGTACCCATATGTGTAAATGCCACATGCACCCTGAACTCAAAACAGCGTCATGTGCTGCAGAGGAGTGTGAGGCCATATTTACACTGTGTATAGATTTTACACACTGAAATACTGGTCACATAACTGTAGACTACCTATGTTTATACATGGTTATCAACCAGTTAATTTTAGTGAGCACACATTAGTCTGAATTGTAATGGTTTGTGCCTAACATTGTGTTGCTTGAGCCCAACTCTTAAACCACAATCATACCGTCCAGGGAAGGGTAATGGCGTCCATGTTCTACGAAGTGAGCACTCGTACCAGCAGCTCCTTCGCGGCGGCCATGCAGCGCCTGGGCGGCTCGGTGGTCCACTTCTGTGAATCCACCTCGTCCTCGCAAAAAGGTGAATCTTTGGCCGACTCAGTCCAGACCATGAGCTGCTACGCTGATGTCCTGGTGCTCCGACACCCAACACCAGGCGCTGTTGAGGTGCGTTTCAGGTTTGACGTTGTTGTAAGACAAAGCAGGCTGATATTCTGAGGCTCACACCAGTGGAGAGGAGTTTATATAATTTTCTATTTTCAAACTCGTCTCCCTTGTGTGGCATCCAGACTGCATCACGCCATTGCCGTAAGCCAGTGATCAATGCTGGAGACGGAGTGGGGGAGCACCCAACCCAGGCCCTGCTGGATGTCTTCACAATCAGAGAGGAGCTGGGGACAGTCAACGGCATGACGGTGAGGGACAGTAAAGAAAGATAAAATGATCTGCATTGAATGTTGACCAGTAATTGTAGATCGTTTTGTTTTTGATAATTCTTCATCCATTCCGCATTCGCCTTTACTTTCTGATTGTACAGCTGAACTGATTTTGCTGATGCTGCATTCATGTGTGGTCTCTGTCAGATAACAATGGTTGGGGATTTGAAACATGGCCGCACGGTCCACTCCCTCGCCAAGCTGCTGACCCAGTACCGCATTACCCTGCGCTACGTGGCCCCCAAGAACCTCCACATGCCAGCAGAGATCATCAGCTATGTGGCCTCCAAGGGCATCAAGCAGGTCGGAGCAAAGCTACCAGAGGCTTAACTCAACAGAAACGTCGATTTGCTTTGATGAAAACAATTCGGCTGTTGGACCCTGCTTTATCAACACTAATGTGGATGTGGATTTGTGCATGTTTGCAGGAGGAATTCGAGAGTATCGAGGAGGCTCTGCCTGACACTGACGTCCTCTATATGACCAGGATCCAGAAGGAGAGATTTGCATCTGAGGAGGAGTACAAGGCCGTAAGCAACCATCTTCCTGCCTCAATTTCCCTAGTTGTCTTGTATGATAGTATTGCAAATTCTTTTGCCAAATAATTGGAAATGTTAAAAATATTGTGAAAAGCTCATACAAGCGCTTATGAATCTTTGCGTCTCTGATTTCTCCCAGTGTTTTGGCCAGTTCATCCTCACTCCTCACATCATGACCAGTGCCAAAAAGAAGATGGTTGTGATGCATCCACTTCCTAGAGTCAACGAAATCAGGTAAGGCCCAGTGAGCTGATAAATTCAATAGTTGACTGATTGAACCAGATTGTAATCAAAGTTACTACAACTGTCATAAGGGACCTGTCATAACTGTCTTCTGTGCGTTTTTTCCCTTCTCTTTCAGCGTGGAGGTGGATACAGATCCAAGGGCAGCATATTTCCGCCAGGCAGAGAACGGCATGTACATTCGAATGGCCCTGCTGGCCACCGTACTGGGCAGGTAGAGGCACAGACCTCAGTTTCTGAACAAAACGACTCAACTCCAACAGTTACTAGTTTTAGACATGGTGACAAATAAGTGGAACCTTTTAATACAGTTAAATAAAACATCAGTATCTTGAGTGAGAACTGAGACCTTGACTAGTAATCCCAACACTGCTGTAGTATCGTGGCGTACTGAGAATTTGGTCCAACTGTCCAGACCTTTATCATGGCAGGTCTGTTTTTGTTCTAGCCGCCAAGTTAAAGTAATTAAATCGTCTTAAAACCTTAAAGGGGACATATTATGTACATTTCCATGTTCCTATTTCCACTCTGGTCCATTTTGAAATCTTTGATGCTGTCGGCACTGTCTCTTTAAGGCCCTCCTCCTGAAGGGACGCTCTGTTCTGGCATGGTGGAGGCAAGCCATACACTCGCTTGTTGGTGTCATAATTCATGTGCGTTTCACAAGGTGTGTTTTGTATCACTGGATGCATTTCTATTGGCATGAAACTCAAGTTTTGAATCATGATGAATAATCAAGATCATACTCCCTAATATGTTCGAGTATAAAGTGAGGAGAAATTATTAAAAAGGCATAACATGTCCCCTTTAGACACTTTGTTTCAACTGAATTTGCATTTACGATGAAACTGCTTCTTGACTATGAATTCGGTGACTACTTGGGACCAGTATAAAAAGCTAAGCCAAGCTCAACAGTGTTACAGATCAACAGGATCAACACTCCCGCTGAAGGACGTTATGAATGAACAATTGTTATTTTTAACAATGATAACATTACACGTTTATTCATTTTATGGTAATGGTTGATTTCTGCTCATCTGTGCCACTGTAAGAAGTCTTAAAGGGATCAATTAGGATGTTAAAGGGGACACCACGTCAAGTCACAAATGCTTTGATCAGTGTGATCACGTTGAGTGTGAATATCCTTTCTTTTCCTTAGTCCTCATCTGTCTCCTGCAGCAAGATAAAGCTGTAATAGCTTTTCTGCTTCTCTGTACATCTGTCATGTGTGTTGGGGGATTTGTGGTTGATGTCTGAAGCTGAGAAGTCTTTGTTGTGATTTGTTGCACGTTCATCTCGTGGTCAGACCACCAACCTGGGGACCGACCCAAAGATGGGTAAATAGGAGGACGCAAATAAGTTCTAATAAAACCTTAACCCTTCCAGTTTGTAACATGAATACAATAAAAGGCATTGTGTGTGGAATTTGATCACATAGAAATGTTTATCTTGAAAACGAAGACGAGAAATGCGAACATTTCCTCCTGTAGTTTGGTGTTCTGCTGTCTGAAGGTGTTGGGTTCTACAGAACGCATTCCACTATACTGAATGTAAAGAGAAAATCGTTGGTGGATGCACTTCCCCTGTTTGTCAGTAGAGGGAGGCAAATATAGATCTGTCTTTGTGTAAAAACAAACTCACCATCTTTTCTTTTATTTATCCGTTCATTATTCTGTTGTTAAACTCTTTATGTTGAATTCTACATGCTAACCGACTATAACAAAGAGAGAGACAACGCTAACGACATTCAAGCGTTAAACAGGGTTTTCCTTTTCTTATTTCTTACTGATTTCTAAATGGATTGTGGCACACCACATGACCAGAAACTGCTGCACGTGCTACTCACTGCTACATTTTATTGAAGTTGTGAGCCGTGTTAAACTCAGCAAGAAATGTCTCTTTTTGCAAGAAGTTTACCCGTAAATACGAAACGTTACCTTGCGTCAGAAATAGCTGTATTTCTTGTTTTTCTGCTGCTCGCTTGATATACACATTGTCATCACCGTGAGTCAGGGTGTCAGAGCGGGCAAAGGCTCCCCTCCTTCGGGCTGCGTCCGATATCGCTTCTCTGCCTTTTGGCTAAGATCAAGTGTAGTATCTGTTCTTATCAGTCTAATATCTGATACGCTTCCTACTCGGGAACCATATATTAAATTGATTTTTGGTGCAGGGAAATGGAATAGGGGCTTGATCCGTCCACTCCACGCATCGACCTGGTATTGCAGTACCTCCAGGAACGGTGTACCCCCTTAACATGTGAAAAGTAAATATTCTGATACATAGAATCGAACACTAATCTTTTTACGTAGGAAATAGGTTTGTATTTCCTGTAGTAGCTTTGCATGTTGTACTAGAAAAGCCAACTCATTCTGATTTCCAATTAATATGGTAAATATCAAATATTGTAGGTTATAATCTGAGATGTACTGTAAGTCAAAATAACCACCATAGTTGTAAAAGCAATCTAATTGTCATCTTCTCTGAGATTATGTTCCTTTCAGCCCCCAGGCTCACTGTCTGCAATCTGTAACAATGACTTGGGGGTCAGTATGTTTACATGACACAATCACAATCGGATTTATAGCAGCAAGTAGAACGAATTAGGATGTGAAAGGGGACAAAACGTCAAATCACAAATGCTTTGATCAGTGTGATCATGTTGAGTGAACATTCTTTCCTCTGCTTTGTCCTCATCTGTCTCTTGCAGCAAGTTAAAGCTGTAATGGCATTTCTGTACATCTGTCATGTTCTGCCTCAGCTCAAGATGCTTCTCCCTTCTTCCATCTTCCATCTGTGTTTTTGCTACTATGTATTTCAACTTCATGTACTCTGTCTGTCTACTATTTTATACTTGAACTTCATGTTCTCCTGTGGGTCACCAGAAGCCCCACAAGCTCCTCTGCCATGTTACATTTTTCTGGAACTCCTGGTTGTATGCCTGTAGAAGTTCAGGGCAGAAACCAGGGAAATCTGAGCCTCACATTATTGCAAATCATTTAAAAATACAAAAAAACGTTACAAATAAATAATGAAATAATACTTAGGAGACCAAAGCAATTTACTAGTAACCTTTTATACACAGTATATTGTAATATTAAGTTCAGTATTGTCAGTAATAGCGGTGCGTTTTCCTTTTTCTCTCTTGTTCAAGTTGCCAGAAAGTCAATTTTGAATTTTATTATGTAATGCATAATAAAGATTTGCATAATAAAAATACGGAATTTATTGTGTGTTTATTTTCTCCCGAGCCACGAGCAGTGTTTAACATGGTTCATTCTTATTTGCAGTATAGTTTAGTCAGTGCACCTTTCAGTATGTTCATGCGTAGTCTTTATTTCAGCTCTATTACGTTTACAAGTACTATAGAGCTACTTAAACACGGTTTTGAGGGAAGAGTACTTAAGTATTTTCATTTTTGTTAGACTTTTCCTCCAATGCAGTTCAGACAGAAAGGGGCAACACGGATTTTAGTGAGTTTGAGAAATCTCATTCTGTCTGTTCCTTTTAACGACATACTGTAAATCCATTTATTTTATTTTTTTGGAATGTGATAAAAAGATTTTCCTTTCACTTGCACCCTTTTAATCATTGCTTAGACGAAGATATATATAATTACTTGTTAACACATCCTGCCATCCTGTGGATTCTTTAAAGCTTAGAAAAGTAAGCAGTGTGTTCGTTTCATGAAATGAGGCTCATCAGTATCCTGTGGTTTAAGCCCGTTAGCACAACCTAGCGTGTTTACAAGAGTATTGCACAAAATGGCTTCACTGCATGGCACTTTATACAGCCATCTGTTATGTTCCAGTGTTATAGTGACCAGAGGGACTACTTCGGGGGCTATCCCCTAGTGTGAGTGCCAATGATGTCATTAACAACTGTGCATCATCCATGATTCCATTCATGTCTCCCATCTCGCACTACTATAATTTGTTAATGCAAACAAAACATAAAATAAAAATATAAATGAAATGAAAAGCACCCTATGCACACGCCGGACCCCTGAACAATGTTTCTGCCAAGTTTGGAGGCGATTGGAGGAATGATGCTTGTTGTATTGACAGACACAAACACACACGCCTTCGGGGGCTTTTCCTCTAGCGCCCTGTCCATCATCTGCACCACCACCATCCTGGTGTCATCCTTGACAGTTCGATCAGCGGTGCTGCGTGTCCGTGCGCCCTTTGGGCGATTCTACCTTTTCT
>OMOW01101216.1:0-10904 GCA_900312555.1 Lamprogrammus exutus
TCCTGTGCTTTTTGTTTGTGTGGTTTGCATACTGTCTCCTTATGCACACATGGAGAATGTTTAATTGTACAACTTGTTTCTTCGACTTCCCAGTGAGCTATTAAAATATTTGCTTTCGGGAGGAAAGACATATCGTGAAGCACAATAACACACATTCATTCTGAAGGTGAAATGAACCGTTTAACAGAGTGGTTTGCTTGGTTTGGAAGTGGAGGTTCAGGGTTAGAAACCAGAAGTGACAGGCTAAAGGAAGGACTCATTTCCAAAAAACATCTAAAGGGGAACTTCAGAAATGAGAATTGAAGAATATACGGGTTGGGGTGTTATCCTATTATTGTGACATTTGTCATTTGGGTTCCAGAGCTTCACACACACTTTCCAATGGAAAAGGCAATTTCCGGCTCATTCACAGTGGCATTATTCATGAGCTACTACTCAGACTGACTGACATGTAGTATTACTGACCCACCTTCTCCCTCGACATAGCATATATAAAGATCACATCTAACAGTGTACCAACCTGATTCAGACCCCGAATTCGAAAAGTGAAACAGTGAACACATTTTTCCAGTTGTGACATTGCACTGAGGGGCAGTTCACAAGGTCTTTTGCATGCATTGTGCGATGTCATCCTGTCAAAAAGTTGTCGAGCAGTGACGACTATGAGTTTCAAGCCATAATACTGCCTCTTTAAACAAACTATATCCAGTCCAGTCCCTTGGTGTGAACTGAGCACGGAACTTGGGGATCAAATAACATAAGAAAAATGATTGTGTTAGAGTAAACGATGTTGAAACTAAAGAACAAACAGTGCAGGGGTTTATTCCGGACTGGAAAGATGGCGTGAGTCAGCGCTCTTACCTCAGTCTGACTGATGAGCAGCTCCAGATCAGTAATCTGAGTCCTGACCTGGTCCTCTTTGCTAATGAGGTAATGGATACTTTTGGCCAGCTTCTCCTGGTGAGAGAGGAGTTCAGGAGCAAAGACAACAGAGGTTTGATAAGGTCTGAAGAATGTGCACACACTCAAAACTCCGAAGCAAATGACGGATTTATCAGATGGGCAGTGTAGATGAGTTAGCACAGCTCTGACACTCTGAACCTTTTCTTTTGCAACACTGATAAATGAGGACCCCATACTGCATCAGGACTCAAGGGTGGTATTTATTTACATTTTCCTGTATCCTTACATCTCTTCTTTGTGTTTCTCCCCCCACCTATGGCTCTGATTACACACCTGGCTGTTCGGGGAGAGGGAATCTTGCTCCGAAATGCCTCTCTTGTGAGGTTTCTTCCTTACACGTTTTACTTTTCAGGGAGTTTTCTGTCTTCTTCCAGGGATGTGGTTGGGAACTGTTACTGTGTGGGCCGGTTAAGCCCTTTGAGACATTGTATGCGATACTGGGCTAGAAAAAATAAACCTGACTACGCAACTACGTCTACTCTCCAACTATCCCAGTCAGACTGAGATAGGGACTACACTATCCCAATCAATGTGTGTGTGTGTGTGTGTGTGTGTGTTTACTGAATGCCCACAAAACACCCACACAGTGTTCAAGGAAACAAACTCAAACTACTTCCCAGCTGACAAAGGTTTCCAGGCCTGCGTAGGACATCTCATATAGCTCCAATCAATTTGAGAATACAACACAAAATCATGTGGAACAAATGGTCTCATTAAATATTAATCACTGGAGCGTTTGTGTCAACACAGAGCAGCCGATTGGATTTCACACAGATTACACTTTGGTCGGCTAAACAACCGGTCAACTACATCAGGCTGGACTCTTCACAGCAGCCAGATAAACAGACTATTTGACACATTTCACTTAAGTTGGTCATTGCTGCGTGCACTCCGGGAAATCAGGTCTCCCTACAAACCAAACCAAACGAATTAAATTGATTTTACCAAACAACAAATTCTGATGACCAAGTGAGGCCAAATTAGCAATAACCTGGAGTGAGAGCTCAGTTTTCAGTTTCTAAGCAAATGGAAATCGATACGTACGGTCTGGAGCGCGTTAGCACGGGTCGAGGTCAGACATAAATTATACAGCAGGAGATGAGAGACCGAGGCCAGTGGGCAGCACAGCAGTAAAGTAACTCCAGGGCTTTTGTTCCAGAGCGGATTCATAAGAATGAACGGTCTACCTACGATCAAACACACTGAACGAGCACATGCAACTCATCAGAAACTTGTTGCTCAGTTTACGTGATTAAATGCATCCAGGGACAAAAGGGTGAACCACCGATAATCTCTCCTCCTCGTCAAGTAACAACTCGGTGGTCTATCCAACTGATCAGATATTGACCTGTCATGTTTTCAGCTGGACAAACACTGGAGGTTTCTCCCTGAAACAAGCAGTCCATACAAACTACAATTTGGCTTTTTCTTGCCTTTGAAAATACAGTGATTGAACACTAATACGCAACTTGCTTACAAATATTTCTCTTTCCCAAAGCTGTGTTGTGCTTATCTTTGACTTCTTTTCAGGCTTTGTTAGCAGGTCTTTGTGGCACTGTCAGTTTAATCTTTGTATCATAGGTCAGAAACTGTGGTGTTATTCTCCATAAATGTATCCACTCAGATAACAGGAAAACAAAGGTCTTTATATTCGCATGCACAGAGAGAGAGCAGAACTGAGCGTTCTAAAATAGTAAGTGGGTGACAATGTGGCACCTTGAGGATCTTGTAGGCACTGCTCATGGAGGTGACTTTGTGGTTGGCGTGGGATCCGCCCAGCTTGCAGAGGTGACACACAGGTCGTCTACAGACCTCACAGTACATGTTCACCTTCTCCATCTCGTGCTCCGGACACATCAGGACCTGGTACGTTTGAGACGGCATGAATTAGTTCAAATTACAGCCCCACAAACACTTTGGCACACGCTTAAGTGCAACATTTGACAGTACAGACTGCTAATTCAGTTGCACGACAGTGACCGAGAAACAGCTGAAGTGAAACAGGAAGATGGCTGCTAGTTTGAGAGCATGTAGACGGGTCTGAGCCATTTCCTGAGGTCTCTTTAAATAGAAGTTGACTTCAGCACATTTTAAGATCCACATTAGGACTCAGACTGCATATGGTTATTGTTTGATAAACAAAGACATTACTATGAATCATACAAAAGTATCGGCAAATCAAGTAAACCGGTATCAACATTTATATCATCTGATATCAGTTTGTAGGATGATAGTTGTAGGATTCTGCTTGCTTTCACCTGCAACCTAGAGACCCGTGACTGACCTACGTATACCTGCTAATGTTTCTTAACTGCTGTAACCACTTTATCTCCTAAGAGGCGTCAATAGTCCAACGAAATGAAGATATTGATTTTGGAAAATAATAGTCGAGCTGAAGAGTCATGCCTCTAGCAGTCATTGAAGGTACTTGCCTTGGGCCTGAAGTTGGTGGTGGGGCCAACGTACTCGTGCTGGGCCTTGGGCGTGCCCCAGGGATGGTGCAGCTTGAAACACTCGTTGCAGTAGCTCGCCTTGCAGTCCATGCAGCTCTTGGTGGCTTCCTGCTGCTGCTGCGGCGGCTTGCAGATGTTGCACATGATGGCGATGGCCGCGCGAGCCGCCTGGCGGTAGCGCTCGACGATGTTCTCCAGGGTGAAGTTGCGGAACAGCATGCTGATGCCGCGCTCGCCGAGGTCGATGTCGTGCTGGCAGCCGGGGCACGGGATGGTGGTGATCCGGGGAGTCACGGAGCCTCGGCGCCACCCCGGGGATGAGATGGAGCCTGGAGAGGAGCGAGGGAGGAGAGCTTGGAGTGAGAGAAGATCGTTTGTGATCGGATAAATGATGGATTTGAAAAAGTTCCGGGCTTGTCTGAGGCCCTATTATGACATATGAGCAAAAACTGTCTTTTAACGTCTGACATCGAAGTGTTATGAAGCAATACTGCCAAGGGGAGCAAAATGAGAGCTTTGAAAAAATGCGTGTCCACATATTATAATCAGCAGCTTCTGAGCCAAGTTTCCCCCACAGCAATTACAATATAACGATTACATCATCATCATGAAGTGGCCTTTATGATCTTCAGGCCAAATTACCTTTGACAATACCACATGAAAAAAGGATGATTTAAATAGGGCCTCAGCAAGTCTCCCTCCTTTGTGCTTTCTTTCCATAATGATCACTGTTCTAACATGACATGGGTGTGTGGGCCAAAGCACCTATCAAGCAGCTGTCATACAGAAAAACTAATTAAAGGAAAATCTTAGGGGCCAAGTTAAGGGGAAGACTGCATCCTTGGAGCTAAGAAGGAACATTTTGTCTTGTTGAGAAATTCATTTTGCACTGAAAATCATTCCAGACTTTCCAAGACGAAATGAAGAACGTTTGATATAAGTGCTCACAATGACCTGGACAAATTTACTGTTCATGAGAAATTAAATCTAAAAAAACAAAATGAGAAACCAATGCATGGTTAAACAACATAAATGAAGAATACTCACAGATTTTCAAAGTGTCACAATAATTTAAAATAAAGTTCTAAATGTGCAACAGCGAGCCATTTCCATCATATCAAGTGTCCAGTTCAATGCATCAACACTTATTTCCACATGACAACAAGACAAGCTCTTAAAGCAACTCTGCTTTCAAGAGATTCACTATGCTTGTTACAGATACAGCAGCACAGTAACAAGGGCAGCAACACTTTCACATGAGGTGGACACACAGGAACTGTACAAGGCCACGACACATATACAAGCAGTGGGGGACCATAAAACACTATCACACATTTAAAATAAACAAAGCCGGCAAACTGGCGTCACTACACACACAGAAATAAATGACATAAAAATGCTTCACGTTTTTGGGGGACAGGGGATGCGAGGAGTGCTGGATTTATCTCATTTTGCAAGCGAGCGCTCCCACTTCGTTTCCATGGACCTGTGGATTAAATCAAACACTCCTCAGGTGGATGAGACACTTCACACAAACCAACTTCACACAGCACTTCTGCAAAGGTCTAGCTGAGGGGAGAAGGCAGCAGCAGCAGAACAACCACATAAACTAATATCAGCTAAGAATGCCTGTGTAGCCGTGTGCATGCAGTGAGACTGACCCATGTGAGCGGAGTGGAGAGAGTTCACTACCTGAAGACAAATTCTCCGTTTGTGATCTGAACTACTGTGATCCATTTACAGCCATCTAACTTAGTGTAATATGGATGAGATGAACAGTGTGGCACAGGGATATGACGACGAACAGGGAGATGAAGGCAACGCGATTCACGCGAAGGCCCCAGTATGCTTAAAGGCGCAAGACGAAACGACGAGAACAGACTGGCGAACACATCCGAGGACACTGTGTGCGGAGGTGGAGGTCTTCTTATGAAGTATACAGGGGCCTTTAGTGAAGCTTTTGGAGGAAGAATCTCAAAGGACGTTTCTGACCTGCATTCCCAAGTAGTTTCAACATGTTACGGGTAGGGTAGTATAGCCTGAATTTCCAGCTATATGGCCAAGACTGAGAAAGAAGCACAACATTTCTTCAAGTCCTTCGAGACGCTCCCAATCATTAAAGAACAGAAGAAGTGGGGCAGATGGCCTCCATATGGATTCAATGATTCAAAAAGCCATTTTATAACATTAAACGCAGTGTGTCTGTATTTGAGTTTGTGTCAAACTGAAACGCTATCTTTCTTTTGTTTCATTTTTTGGGTGCACTCTTGTTTTTTTGCACATTGGTGAGTATGTCAAATAAACTTGACTTTCATCACTTCAGTCGGCCTCTCTGGATTTTTGTCCTCGCAGTATGCGAGTTCTTGACATTGCACATACGCTGGGGTTCTCTGGTCAACAAGAAAGGTGTGAGCGAATCAGAAACACATGCTGGAGGCAAAGCGTGCGTGTCTGTGTGTTAGTCTAGTCTGCGGATCAATATGGGGGTAGCATAAACTGACAAATCGATTCCGTTTGTGCGAACAGGGTTTGGAATTCAGTGCTAGCACGACGCCCTCATTTTGATGCATGAGTTAATATTGCATTGATGACTTAGATAATCATAACGGAGAAACAAACATTTAGTGTCATATACGTCTACCTGCCATGTTTTCTCATCACTTATGTTTTTTTAAGGTGCGCTTCACTGATTATTGCTATTCCATTTAATTTCCATAAAGCTGCTGCTGATCTTGTGTGGATTTGTTAATAGATGCAAGATAATCACACAGGCATTTCTTCTTAAAAACATCCACTGAGCACCCACAACCCCTGCTTCATCTAATCGAACAAAATTAAAATTTGCTGGCCATCCATCAATTCTTTATTCCCATGATAGAAAACGATTAGTAGATCCGTCTGGAATTAAAACAATAAAAACTCTGCGTTACTTAATGATTGCTAATAAGTGTCGAGTAACTCACAAACACTAATGCTTTACCTTACAGCCAAAACATATTGTAGGTTTGTTCCCTTTTGCGCGTGTGTGTGTATCTGAGGAACAGAGCCTTACATTACTTCTTATGAAAGCTGCTTTATTTGCCTCCACGGTTTAGCAAATGAATGCGAGGCTTAGCAGTGTACAGGCACACACACACACACAAACACATTCCACGTCTCCTCCAATTCCTAGGCAACATCCTCAGCCTCTTTTCAATTCCTCTCGCCTGAAAACCTCCCTGCTGAGGACTTTCACGTCTTTTCTCCCGTGTCTGCCATAAATCTACTCTCCTCCATGTTCCTTTCGTTTCATCCGCCTCCCGCTATGCTGACTCACTGTTCCTACTAAAGAATGTCCCGAAGCATTTTGTCTCTGGATGGCAAACTTGCAAGAATGCTTAAACAACTCGATCTTACTTCTGCTCAGTGGACACCTTTAAGCAGCATATGTCTTTTAATGTCAACTACACCATTACCTAGACTAGACTCGAGAGTTCTTTATTAAGGACTGAATAGAGTGCGAGCTTTAATAGATTCAATGCAGTGAGTACAGGAGTGGCATAGACTTGAGATGCCTGAACGCAAGTCAGATTTTCTGGTTTGAGGCTGAGACATCACATTGAGTCTTTTGACTCAAAAAGACTTAATAATAATAAATTTGATTTGAAGCGATACAATCCCCAAAGTGCCTCTCCTGATTATAGCTAAACTCTGCCCTTTAACAACGATACGATGAGGGACCTTCTTTATGGACACATTAAGCAATGCTGTTGATTTATTCTTAGGTGGCATTTCTCTGTTATTTTGGTCAGAAATACATTGTTCATAGATGTTTTGATGTCACCAGCCTCATTGGCTTTTACTAGAAGGGACAATGTTGATGATCTTAACCAAAATCGTCATCAGGATTTGTCGTTAACGCCTAAAACTAAAAAGCTTTTCTATTGACTCCTCATTTTGCAGGGACAATTAACAACCACTGAGCGATTACTCTGACATTAAATTTGCATTGAGCAGATTTAGGACTTGAAACTCAAATGTCTACTTGGTGCGACTTGATTGAAGGCCCCAACTGTGCGGTTTTAACGATTGTGAGACGAGCGTGAGAAACAAACAATCCTCAGGACGTCAATCAAAAATGGTGGTCCTAGATGACATGCCGAATGAGATGCGACCATGGAGGCCAGCTTTAGTGCTCTTGCGGCTAAAGACAGCCTGCGACAAACTTCTAGTGTGATTGCTGCTACAAGCCTATGGTGTCGATAGACCAACCAATAGGAACGCAGCATGAAATGTCATGAGGACATAGCTGAGAGAGAACCTGTGCTTGTCAGAGCAGGAAACTGTGCGACATGCAGTGAAGGGCACAGTCTGTAGGAGCCATTAGACCTGTCTGTCTCGACTTGGGACGAGATCGCTGACATTTGAGACTTACTTGCGTCGTGCCAAACAATGATTTGGTCCCACCCCTGCGTCCTGATAAGTGAGGCGGTACCTCGTCAGTGTTGCGTTTGTGTGGTTGGTGTTGATACGGCTACAGAAGACTGAGCAGAGAAGGAGTAGAGTCAAACCAGGGTTTCACAGGAGGTTCTAGTAACACTGTACTCACTACTACAGCTACTCAAAACACGGAGCCCGCGTCTACCTCGACTCCCAAACGACCTTCGCACTGAGGCTGCAAGCAATGAACAGAGAGGTGAAAGTGAGACCAACAAGAAAGAAAAAAAAAAAGAACACACACACATCAATGCATAATGTGAGGTGACACGTGAAAACAGTTTTTAAAAGGCAAATTCATCAGAAAGAAAAAGACAACTGAGAATTCAAACTGAAGCAAAACCATTAGAGGCTGAGTCAATACAAAATACACAGTGCATACAGAATGTTAACTGCTAGCAAAGTACAACTAACTCTTGATTCGAGATCTTATTGGAGCACAAAATGTAACTTTTCACATTACAATTAAAGCAGCACAAGTGGATTTCTCAGGCTGTGAAGACATTTCAAATATGTCTAAATTACATATCAATTTGACAAACCCTGATCAACCATTGGGTGCTCGGTGAAAGAACATTAGTGCAGTTTTCCCCATTTTAAAGTGCACTTGTCAAGAGTTAGCTGTAGAAAATAAAAATGCGTCATGCCCTCTTTGACTTCCACAAAGACGAGACAAAGCTGATGATGAAGTCCTGGTAACGCAGCACGGCAAGGCCGGTCCAAGCTGCACTCTGATAAATATAGCCTTAAATCCTTTCTTTTGCTCCGTGCACCTAATCCCTCATTCATTCCTGACGGGCAGGTTGCGTCACCATGACTGCCAATGATCTGATCTGCCCGTGTTGAATGCAGACAGCAGAGTTAGTCTCTAAGAAGTAATGTGCTCATACCCTTCTTCAAGGTTTCCTGTACAGAAATGCGTTTTGTAATCTGCGGATTAAATGCACTTAACGTGGAAAAGACCTGATTGAACACTGAGGATTTTCACTGCGCACGGATCGCGACAAACTCTACATGAACTCACCATTAGCCTGAGCAAGAGTACAGACATGATTTTAGACATTAGTTTTCCTTTTGGCTTCAGCGTAGACTGAGATTTGTTTACTCTACAGGAGGATTTGAGAGTTTCCTGTGTAAACAGATGCAGCTTGGCCAGTGAAGAATGAACTCATTCAGATCGGTGTGAGTCTGAATGGGGGGGGGGCTGTGCTCAAGAGCCCAGTCCCAGTGGTTTTGAGCCATGACTGAATAGCGAAAACTTATTCACCTCAGTGTGCCTTTTTTTCCAGATCTGATCAACTGTTAACATTCTCACACCACAGCGCTGCTCAGAGGCCACTTGGCATTTTGTGAGCATGGATACAGGGCCATTCTTTAGAGTCTGGGCCTTAGACGACAGAACACTGGTCCTTGCTCACTTTAAGAGGACTTATTCGAGTCTGTTTTCCCCATAGGGACTTGAGGGAAATTAAAGACTTATGCCGAAGTGTACCTTCAGCAGATATGATGGCTATTTTTATCCACTCGAAACAAGCCCCGGTCTTGTCGAGAGGAGTGGACAAGAGTACAAATGAGAGGACAGCGTTATGGAGATGGCATGTGTCCCAGAGCTCTCGGTAGACAGAAAGGCGGCCTTGTGTCCCACCGTGCTGTTTTCAAAGACCTGCTGAGGCTTGGCCGTAGCGTGGCCATGTGGTAAGCAGAGTACATGGAAATGGAAAGATGTGAATGTTTAAGTTAAAATACTGCAACTACCTGCAACTCCGAACCACTTCTTCTTCCCCAGCTTAACATTTTTGAGTGCTTTAAATGCCTTAAAAGGGGCGTCTAGGTGTGCCTTGTTCAGCCACGTACATACTAATCCCAAAACGTGTATATGCAACAAATGGTGGAAAGTAAGTGATTCTCTCCTCCCTGTTCTGTCTCAAAGACTTCCAAATGAATGCATAAGCTCTTGTATGATTGAAGGGGATGTTTGACGCCCCTGGGCCTTTGGCGGCAGACAGTAACACAATTAGGACTTGAGAGAGCTTGTCAACTTTTCTTTTCTCGCGCCAGACTTGTCGAGTTCCTCTGCTTTCTTCAAAGAAAGCTGAACAGCCAGACAGGATTAGCGGAAGATGTGATGAGCGATAATGTTATGACAGAGCTGTAAAATTATCTAATCATTTTTATGTTTGTTCTAGTTTATCTAGGACAAGGGAGGGTGGAGGAGAGGAGTCTGCTCCACATTAAGACCCAGATCGTATAATACTTGGCCCATTTTTTTTTTTGTTTTGCTCAAAATGGTTATAGGCTTATTGGCTCCCAAGCTTAAATTTGCCTTTGCTGAATATTTGCTTATTGGTTCCTGAAATCCCACTGGCGTTTTGTTTGAAAAGAGAACATTGCCTTCAGTGTCTGCAAATGTATCTGCTTATTCCCCGTTGTACTTTCTATACTGTAGATGTAGATTGTATGTTTCAGAAATCCACAACTGCTGAATGTAACCGCTGAGGTGACGGCAGAACTGACACCTGAATATCAGCGGTGGAGGCAGATACTGTAACAGGAAGTAGGCCTCACTGACACAAAACTAATGTCTCCTGCCTTAGTGGATATCACAAATGGCCGCAGATGCACTTGATACTTTATATCCTGAGTTGAGAAGAAGGGCCCATTATTAGCTCCCATCAGCTCACATAACAACTCACACAATCGGCCTGCCCAGCCCGCCCAACAACAGTGCGAGCACTGTTGCTGCTAATGCCTTAACACGCTTTTGAGCTTTTAACACTGCAGAAATGTGATGTTCATCGCCGAGATCCTCTGGCCTTTAATGATCTGCCAAATTACACCTGGCTGAAAAGAGCACACACATCTTGGCATTTAGTAGGGGGGAAAACAAAACAAAACACTTTTGGTTCCTTACCCCGCGACCCACCTGATCGTGCCAGCCTGTCCAGCCTCTCCATGGACGGGGAGGGCACCCTGGACCGGGGACTGACGGGCATGGAGCACACGGGGCCAGCG
>OMOW01101234.1:9017-22213 GCA_900312555.1 Lamprogrammus exutus
ATGTGAACCCTCCAGCCCCACATGCCTTTTTTTCCCTTTTGGCCTCGTGCAATGCTGTTTCCTCGTCTCACTGTCTGACTGATGGCTAGATTGGAGCAGTTCAATCATGGTGCGGCTTGACAAAGACTAGAGGTGACAGGATGAGTCTGGAAGCTTAACCGGATGTGTGCTCCATTCTTCGTAGTGAGGAATTATAAAGGAAAAAAATCACTTCTGCGGTCGATCCTTAGAGCGTTGGAGAGCTCGGCCGTATTACTGTCTTATGTTAAGCTCTCGGCCCAGCTTATGTGCTCAGCAGGGAAGTAATGGTTCTCTGTCTGTACACTGACCATCTCATTGCACATTTGATGCCTGTCCAAGGCCCTGCTGACCTCCACACAATGACAGCGTTTAGTTCTTTTTTTCTCCTCCCGGCCTCTTCCCTCGAATGTCCACTGTAGCTTTAATCACCAAGCGTAATAACAGAGGAGGGATTTGTCCTGGGAACTCTGGTGCAGAGTTTAACAGTGCCCTGACACACATGGGCAACAGGAGCTAACAGATTGTGCACAACATATGATGCACACTCACACAGTAATCTGTACATATCACTCTGCATTCAACACCATTTACTTCATGGCTGTCTGCATTTCAACAGCCTGGCATACTGTGTGTTCTTAGCTGCAGAAGGAATTCTTTATTTGTATTTTTAAGCCCAACACACACATTCACATACTGCGCGTTCTAAGGACATTATCACAGAATTGTGTGAATGCCTGATGTATGCATGAAGTAAATAAATGGTGTTTGTATTGTATACTACTGTGTCTGATAATTAATGAGCACATTCATGTTCATGTGGAAACAGCATTGTTACGGCCCATTTATTTCAGAAGAGTGAGAGAAAGTGAAACTGGCAGCAGATCTGCACTGCACCTGCAGTGCTTCCTCTCCTCTGAACACATCCAGAGGTACAGTAGTAGCTTCTTACAGTAGAGCAATAACTGCTGAGGGACCAAGTTGGTATGCTGTAACAGATATTTGTCTCTCAGTGACTCAGGCTTTCCTTGTGATTTGTAGATGCAAGATTTGCATTTATTGTAATTTTTTAATTCCTCCTATGGATGGAGACCATGTACTTTTTTGATAATGATATAACCATAAGCAAACTAGTGAGTTGTGTTGACTGAGCATTGTACTGCTGTAAGTGTATTGCTAGGTTTGTGAAGCGTATAAAATGGTTAATTTCATACGGGTTGCCTCTGTAATTGTTTAATTACTAGCAGTGTGATTTTTAGAGGTAATTTGAGATGCATCATGCATGCAATCAGTTATTTTTTTTATTTTTTTTATCAGCACTTTGGTGCATGATTGTATTCAGACCTTGTGTTTTGAAAAATTACACTGAGAATAAACACCAGTGCCATAATAATACATCAAGCATCCAAAACTGATATGAAGAGAAATCTATGCAGTACGCAGTTAATAACAGTCCCCCCCCCCCATTACATTGTAACTTCAATGTCCTCACCACCTGCTGAGCTGTGATAGAGGCACCCACCCCCTTCCACCCGCCCTCCTAGTCATTATTGCTGCCCAGCAGAATAGTGGCATTGTGGCTGCCATCTTGGGTGCAAACTCTCCATCTGGGCAGCGGCTGGTCAGTCAGGCAGCTCCTTGAAGCCCGGGAGGCTCCTACTGCCACGCCTGCTGGCTAGCTGCACAATGTCTGCAATGAGCAGAGCTGCAGGCCTGACACATGCCTCGTCTCTCAGTACGCCCACAGCCTCCAGAGTTTCTTACTGGGAACTCTCACACACGAACAAAGACATTACAACATTTTAGAATTTGTAGAGTTTTCCAACTCAAACAAATTCATATCTTATTGTGATCAGTGTCCACTTGGCACTGGGAACAGTTTGTGTGTTATTACTTGGCGTTGCGATGGCTTTTAAATGTTAGAGACTCCACCCGTGCATCATAGGTCTCATCGTTCTTGGCTGTTATTTTCAAAAGATCCGACATCACATTAGGCCTATTTGTTTTAAATGTAAAAAAAAACAAGTGAAATTGAATTTTGCCAAGCAATAATACAAAATCAGCTTTTGGCCTTGCTCATACTCTAAACTACCCTTGCTGCAACACAGCCTCATTTACTGCGAATCACACTGAACAATGTCTTCTTCCAGATGAAACCTAGTTCAAACTCTTCTGGACCTTTTACAAAAATCCAAAAATTGTTTGAATCAGGTCTTAATTTTTGTTTTATGAGTATCTTACATGATGTGCAAATAAGTAAACACCATACACAAGGAAAACACTAAAAGAGGCTGGTACCAGGTGTTGGTGAATGAGGGAACTCAGAATGCTTGTGCTGTGTGTTATGAATTACCCCAATGTTTCTATAAAAAGCATATAGGAATCAGTGCTGGAACTTATTTGAAGTTTATTTTAAATCATGTAGATATCCTGCTTTGAAACCAGTAAATATCTTCTGTACAAAGGCAGACACGTGACAGAGATTCGCCAGCCAAGCAGGAAGGGGAATGGACAAATAACCAAGTCAACAAGTCATTTAAACATATGTGGGGCTTCCCCTGCTGTCCTCTGCTATCGAGTCACTCCGCCTTCTCAACATCTGCGACCCGGTCAGCCGCAGTCCTCTGTATTTAGGCCAAATCAGGGAGAGAAAGCAAAAGTAGCACAGTTAATTTTATGCGTCTGATGGATTTCTTCAGCTGCCGAGATGTAAAACTCTGCTGCTATTATTGTTACTAGCCTGAAAAAAAGGTATCCAGAGTGACTCACTGGTGATGACGACAATGGATCCAGTGTTTGCAGCGAGTCTCAAGTGCTTCCTCTTTTATCCGCTGTTTGATGCACTCCGGGGCATCTTGTGCCATTGAGTAATGGGATGCGTATCAAAGGTAGATGACTCTGCTGTAATGGTGTTGCAGACACTGCTGAATATCTGATCAAGCTCTACTGTAATACTGGACTTTCCTTTAAAGGAACTTTACACTAGGTTGTTTTTTGTGTGAAAGCCCGCTAACATTTTGACTTAAGCTTTTTTTGGGAAATTGGAGATGAAACCAGAAAATATGTACATTTTATGAATGCTTATTTTGACAACATGTTGGCCTACATCTTGGTCTGTGTCTAATACACCAGCTGGACAGACTCAGGATTTATTGAGAGGTAGATAGATGGTTGGATAAATAGGCACAGAATGATGGATTTAAAGGTGGACAGATGGAACTCTTTTGGTCTTATTTTCTACCACTTTATAGAAAGCCCAGTAACAGGAATATTTGATCCATTTGGGAACTTGATATTAACTCTGCATATGTGTAAACAAGATGGTTCCCATGCAGACCCTGCATTCATTATAAACATTGTGCAAATCCTCTAGAATTAACGCCGCATGTTCGCAAAACACAGCACTACCGTAATCATGGGGGCAACAATGCCAACCTACGTCATGTCAGCCGCACAGCCACATTGACAACCCGAACAATGAGTGATTGTTATGAGGAGAAATTGGCAGACTTTGTTTAAAGGCCTTGCATACCATTTCTGTCACCGCTGCCGCCGTTTCCTTTGTCTTTGCAATGTACAGATTAAAATCTGCATCTGGTTTTTAAGGTGATCCGGTGCTAACCAGAGATGATTTATGTGTCGGGCCCAACACTGCCCACTGATGGATATAGTGTTTAAGCCTCCACATTGAGATAAAATCTGCATGCGAGTATGTGAGCAAAATCGTCCCCATTGTAAATGGCGCCGATGCATATGTAGACTTGTATAAACCTGGCCTTAGTCACTGCGGAAAGTGGTGGCCGATACGTCATATGTGATGAAGATGTCTCTGTTGCTAGCACAGTTGTCATCAGATTTTTGAGCACTGTGTTCATACAGTTGCCATTTCTCTCCACTGTTGTAGTTCATTTCAAATCCCTATTGGCACCACGCAGCAGACTTAAGATGCTGCTGCGTCCTTCAACTGCAGTCTGCGACTCCCATTCCACCAGTTTCAAATGTTGAGTCGCAAGACGACGGATGGATGTGTAGCGACCAATAGAGTGGCAGAACACACAAATGGACTTTGATCTCTTCTGCCAGGAGATTGCCATGATTTGCTGTAAATATTGATGGAGGACATTTGGACATGGTGTTTGACAATGCTGTCAGTTCACAGAAGAGTTGTGGCTTTACAGGCCACAACCGCGGCTCCCGGCCCAGGTGAAGCTCCTAGCAGTTTGTGCTCGTAGGCCATATAGGCCATGGTGAGCCATTGACTCATTGCCTTATTTTGCTTGCTCCCACTCAAATCACTCATTCACACACATTTTTACGAGCAAGAAGACATAGTTCCGATTGGTGTCCTCCCACATCAGCTTGGAAATATCTGCGAATATTATTGTTTTGTAATTATATGAGAGCAGCCACAACAAAACAAATCAAATCAAATTGAAATGACCATGAAAGCACGACAAACTAAAGAGCAAGTGGTAATAAAAAGAGCTACGAACAGTAGCACATACATACATACAGTATATTACTGCTGTGTCTCAGCCTCCTCTTCCAACTCAGTAAAGTTACGGGAGTTTTTTTCTGCTTTTTTCAGCGTGTGCTCAGACAAAGCCTTCAGATAACCAATCAGGAAATCACGTCTTAGCGGCGCTTTGGTGCGAAGTTGAGATATTTGGGAGGTGCGCGAACACAGCATGACAGAGATTTGTCAAGCCGCGCTGTGGCAGCCGCTTCGACGCGCTGACTTGCTGTGCTGTGGAAGTATGTAGAGACATTTAGAAGCTTTCATCTTCAACAAACACGTTCGCTCACTGATACCCCACACACACATACACACAGACAGACATACAAACACATGCGTGCACACATACACAGTTGACTCCGATCATCTGCTGTTCTTGCTGATGTCCGGGACTCTGTAGACCATAGGGTCAGCATTGAGGAAAATAAAGCCACTCGTCTCAAGTTTCTGCAAAGCTCCTTCTCGAGTCTCTTGGGAATCTAAGAATGTACCAGTCATTTTGGATATGTGGACCCCTCCCTACATACTCTTTGACTTGTATTAACCTCATTGTGTCAACTAAAGGTAATCTAGATAAATGTTGGGTTCATACTTTATTTTTGTGGTTTTTTCCAGAAATACATCCTGCTTTTAGCTCAGCCAGACAATCAAATAGAATGGACGTTGACTCTGTAATGTAATTGGCAGGGCAGTTGCCTTTTGTTGACATTGTGATGTTATAGCAGTAGTAGCTATAACTCTGTTTATATCCCAACATAAAGCAATGTTCTTTGGCCAGTGCTGATCAATGTTAGGTGGGTACTTATCAAGAGCAGTTGTCTGTAGGGTGATTTACAGGGTTAACTTTCCTTGGAGTGCCTTGCACTATTTTTTGTACTGTATGAGAGGTCCTGTTGTCCCTCTACCATGGCTTCTTAAGTACCGAGAAACTGTAATTTGTCATTATGCGTCAGCCGTACCCAGTGAGTCTCATTCTGGCATTTTTAAGAGCCTGCCATGGTCCCAGAATGAGACTAAATTTACTCCTTTTGGGTTGTGTGAGTCAACTGAGGATTGCAGGTTGGACTTCTTAGTTTACCCCATATCCAGCTGCTCGGCCCTGGCTACCACACCCTGTTAACTCTGCTCAGACTTTTAGGCTCTGTACTTCTGTGAGGCTGGTAGTATACTCCAAATGATATTGAGTTTAGCGTGATTGTACAGGTCCCACAGCTTTCTGAACAAAACAATACTCTGTTTGGCTTTAATTGCTGGCCAGCCAGATATGTTGACATTTTATCACAGCCTCATCCCACCTCTCAGCACACTGTTGCCTTGAACTTGGCAACAATGCCAAATCACCCTGCAGATTTTCATTTTCATATATATTTATTAGGAACATAAACATGACTTCAATTTACCTTGCATTATACTGCCTGCCTTAAAATAATACTTTGTGCCTGCTTGGCATGGACATGGACTGTTTCATACAGCTGTCTTTAGGTTTATTTTTGTGTAGGGTGTATTTATGTATAACTGAAGTTGAGATGCCTGGGCTGCAGTCACTAGTAAACCCAATATGATGCCATTGTGGCAATTCTTGTATTGCCAAAAATCTCACAGTAGTATAAGGGACATAAAATGAGCAAGCCCAAGGCATATTACAAATATTCTTGTCTCGCCCCAACCTGGACTTGGTCTTTGAACTTTAGCCCCAGATTTGTCTGCAAAGCACACAAGCATTGCCTGGTGATATCGCCCCTGATATTGGAATTCTGTTCTTAATACAGGCTTCTCTTTAATGGTGTATTTCTGTCCCTGGGCTGTGAAAGTGAACAAGGTTATCACCGCATGAAATGTGCGAGGCTTTTGTGCATTTATTGAAGAACTCCCTGAGCCCTGTTCTCCGCAGGCAGGATTTGCAGTTGCTGCCTTTGCAAACATTGGCTCTGCATTAGCATGAATTCTCCTGTCTCGCTGTCTAGCTGTCAAGTTTTCCACCTGAACCATTACTGTCATCTTATCACATAATGTCCAGTTCTACAGGTCAGACAAGAAAATACTCTTGCATCTGGTTTTTCAGCCTCAGCGTGCATTCAAACATGTGAAAGTGCTGCTACAGGTCCTCTGCACTGTTTCAGCTGGTTCTGTGCTTCATTGTGTTAATGTAATTTATTTAAATACATTTTGTCTAAATAATCATTTTCCTGCCTGACAATTGAGACTGTTGGTTGGCATTGTAAGTGGGGTTACAGAGTTGTTTGCTGCTTTGATGAAGAGAGGTGTTGAGTGTAGTAGAATTTGTCTTGATGGTGCCCTGCTTGCAGCAGAGGCAATGCCAGTGACAAGAATACAGGTTTTTCATGTGCACATTATTGCTGTGTGTTATGATTTGTTGCTGGCTAAAACAAGGGCATATATGAGGAGACGGTGATAATGCGTGCTTAGAGATTTGTCTGTCTCGCTCACATCCAGAGACACAAACCGAGCTGTCACCTAAACCTAGCACATGTGGCCCAAAAATGTCTGCGATCCAGGAAATGCAGATCCACTCCCAAAAATTGAATTAACTGTTTAATGTGGAATTGCATCAAATTTGAGGGATTTTGGATGAAATGCATCAAAAGCATTCAACTAGTGTAACTGTCTGATGTCTTGTGGATTCATTGTGTGTCAAAACAACAATCAGAGAAACTTTTCCATGTTTTGGATTTTGGTTTGAGTTTGTTGAGGACTTTGTAACTGTGTGCTCAGAGTCTGACATTCCACTCGAAAAAAACAGAGCAGCTACGCCCGCTTCTAGTCAAGCATTGTTAAGAGCAAGGAGTGTTGAGAATGATAGCCGCCTTCGTCCAACTCACTTGCCTTGCGTGTTTCAAATAACTGACTTGCACTGCTCTCAACATTGTAATAGGTGCGTGAGCCATAGTATATTAAATTCATCTCTGTTACGTTCTTAATGAAAATCATAATGAGAGATCATCTGTTGTTACACACTTTATTTGATGAAAATAATGCATTGTTAAGCTGTTAAATTGTGAACTCACTAGGCTACATTTTCATTTATACTGTGAAGCTGTGATTGAAACAATTTATTTGATTAACATAACAATACATCAATGTTTTCATGATAGAATCGGATATATCTATATATAAGTTAAAATGGCAAACAGATTCTGGGAAAATTGTAAACAATAAAACTAATAGATAAAAGATGTACAGAGTTTGTGGACCTCTCAATAGTTCTGTGCCACAGTGGACATTTGGACATATCAAATACAAGCATAACAACATTAACAATGGCACCATTTCATTTAAGTGTGCCAGTGTGTACATGGGCTCACTGGCGTGGCTTACAGACACACATCTAGATGAAACAGGGCCATTAATCACACCTGTGCTGTTCTGCTTGTCACCGTGCACCATGGCACCGGCTGATTTGATGAGCCAAGAGTGAACACAGACCGAAACAGAGCTGCAGATTCTTCTGGAAAGTGATGGATACTCATCAGGACCTGACGGCGTTAAACCCCTCAAATGGGCTGCCAGGCTGGTAACCAGCCAAGAAAGAGTGGCTACCATTTTCTAATTGTTTATAACTGAGATGATTGTGGCCCTATGTAATTATGCACGGCACAATGGAGTGAAATTGCTTTATTTAAAAATCTATAGGTAATAGTTTTCACCCTACTAGTCATTTTATGTGTAATGATTCAGGTCCATGTGAATATTTTGGTTGCGTTCTCAAAAAGTAGTGTTGTCTTTTCAGTGCTTTGCCAATGTAAGAAACATCTCGTGCCAAAGAAGCTTATTTGAATTTTAATCAGACTTCACAGGTGAGGAAAGGAAATATAGATTATATATAACTGAGGGTAACTAAGGCAGACTAGACTAGTTTACATAGGACAGAGCTCAAGAGGGCAAGAGGACAGCCAAAAGGGAGGAAGCAGAACTGTTACTGTGGACAAGAGGATGAAGAATGAAAGTGTTGAAGAACATTGCCCAGCGTTTTGGCCGAAGACTGTTCAGTATATGCTGGTCCTTAATATAAACATCAGTAATCTAACAGCTCCAATGCCAACCATGAATAATGGAGGCTCCGCCCAGCTATGCCAGCACTCTGAATTATTAATCCCCAACCACAGACTTGCATTAGTGCACAGTGTGGGGCTCCCTCCACTGTGGGGTGCAGGAACACAAGCATATGTGCGTAGAGCCACATGTGCACTCACCACCGCGCATACACAGGATGTGAAAATGTGTGTGCGTGTGCACAGACCTTCAGTGATGCAGATTCATGCATGCATATGTACTATCTGGCAGGAAGTGAAATTATCCTCTTTGCGTCTCCAAACAGAATTTGTAAATCTAATACTGAACACAGGATTGGTTAAATTAGTAATAATCAAAACATTTTGTTTTTCTCCGTTTCCTGAAATTATAATCCTTCATTTGCTGTGCCACACACTGAAAATCGCATTGTCACACTGAAAAAGTGTGCACACAGGTTTTACATGTACACCAACAGATGGGTTTTTTTGGAATGAATTGGGCTGAGCAGATAAACTGCACGGATAAAAGAGGGCTAATGACATGAAACAGTACCCCTTGGGATAAGGAGACTCAAGGATTGTTGATTTCTACTGTAGGACAAATGGTTACAACAAAATCATCACCACATCAGGTGCAATGATAATGCAAATAATTGTTGAATATTAGTATTTAAGCAACACTAAAATGTCATAGTTACAATGCTTCGTGCTGTTGAAAATCAAGACTCTGAAATACAATGCAAGAAATTGAGCATTTGATGCCCAAACGCTTTATAACATGAGCGTGATTAACAGCTGTCATCACAATATTTAGGAGAGCAACCAGTCAAGCTCGGAGCTACAATAGTGCAACCCTGGAGATAATGTTATCTAGGTCATTTGTTTCTTTTCATAGGCTAGAAATGTAGTCTAATTAACTGAAAGGAGAACTGCCTGACGCAATCACTGCTCATTGCCTTGCCAGTATGTTTTAGTGAAGAAAAGTCTCCCAGTCTGCTTGTTTGGCTTTTAATCTCCATCCCTGTCTCTCTATCCTCACCATACACCCCTCTCCTCCCATCTCTGGAGTCTGGTTTTCCTCCATGGTGTCAGTGCTGCTGCTGCTGAATGCTTCTTTTATTAAGGAGATTTGGAGCTCTAGTCACCACTAATTCCGCTGCCATATTGTACCAGCACCATCCTGTGGCTGCTGCTAATGCCATCCTTTGTGTTTCCATCCTCGTGCTTTGCCTTCATGTCTCCTCCTCCTCCACTGGTGTGAATGGAGAAGTTGTCGTGTGTTGCCGTCAAAGGATGAGAATCGGTGAAAGCGGCAGCAGCCAGCTCCCAGTTTCCTCCTCTCTCAGCTCTTACCTCCAGGGATGTTTGAAGCCAGTTTAGTGTGTGTGTATATGTGTGTATGTTTGAGTGACAGCATACGTTGGCTCCTTGTGGAACATTTTATGCGCAGGATGAAATCTTTTTACATATGCGTATGCATATAGTGATGCATGCATGCATGTTTGTGAGAGTATGGTAACATTCACAGCGTAGAGAACTGAAGTCTGTGTGTGCATGCACACCTGCCAGCAGATGTCCTGTCAGAAGAGAAGAGTACATCCTCTCTGGCTCCCAGTTGAGGCTCTGCACTACAGTGGGACTCCCACGGGACATGGCACAGGACAAATTTTCAATGTTGAATGTGGGAGCATCACAGATGTGTGTGTGGAAGAAAAGAAACAACTCACTGAATTCTGCTAAAATAAGATTCAATTCAATTAAGTAGCGGTTTGATACTGTAATTTGTTTTATTTTATCACAGACTGTTATTCATGGTGCCCCTAAAGTGACTTGGGCAAAAATGATGCCCAAGTCACTTTAGGCATGTAAGTGTATGTAAGTTTCTCATGCGCACCAGATACTTTCTGATCATTTAGCTCCAGCTTCCAGCATGCATCACTGCCACCTCCCAAATCATCCTCCACTATTCTGGGAGCTTCCCTCTCTGATCAGCATCCAGTGCCTTTGTCCTGCTCAAGCAGAAAATCCGTATATACAGGAAATGCACCCATTTACCATTTGTATTAAGAAGCCAGATCTTCAAGTTTCAAGATATGAATGTGAAGAAAAAATCAATGAGACTGAAGTCCATGCTACAATCTGTAATGTTGAATGGATTTTAATGTTGATGTTAAAACCTGAAGCTACAACTTGAATAAGAGATCAGAGCAGCAGAATATTTGACCTGTTAAATATGAGGCACTGATGAATGAAGGAATGCTTTTGTACTTCTGCTCAGCTAAATATGTTTTAGATTTAAAACCAAGGCTTGTAAAATAAACAGATCTGTCTTAAGGTGAGATGTAAAACACACTATAAATGTCAGACAACACATAACTCTAATATAGTTTTGAAATATTTGCACAAATTGTACAAATACTCAAAGGGTATCCACGGACAGATCTGTCAAATGTAAAATAAACTGAAGATGTATCTCAATTATCTTAATAAATGGCACTGTTTGTATTGCACATCCATCCATATCTGAAACAATCTGAATAGGTGATGCTTAATTATGATTGGGAGAATAATGTAAGACGTAATACAAGCAAGTAGACACACAGCAGGCAGACTCCTTAATGCAGCGTCTCCATAATGTATGCAATCATGGAAATGACTGCAGCCTGCCTCAGCCTGCATGGATATTGAGGAGATATAAATAGCAAAGCATGTGTGCGTGTGTGTGTGTCTGCGCGCACGCACGGAGACAGTGGAACCGCAGCACACAAAGCTCCAACAATAAGCCGTCACCACTGCTCCTCCTCCCCTCTCCTTTCTCCAGTCCTGCAGCCGCCCACAGCTTTAGAGAGACGGGATTCTCTCCTTTCCTTTCACTTCCTGCCTCCCTGTTTTGTTTTGTTTTTGTTTAAAAAAAAAAAAAAATCTGTCAGCATGGGCGAGCCTGAGCTTGTCACTTATTACATCAGAGAGGTAGGAGGGACTGCTGCCTGTCTACCCACCTCTGCGTCTGCAGTGGAAGAGGGTTCTCTGTGGCGCTGCTCCATTTTTCTTTTAGACAAAAACAGGTGACGATGGCTGTGGGTAAGACGTGATTGCTCCACTGCATTGGACGGATGGGATTTTCTTCCCTTCAGTTCACAATTACAATACATCTTGGTCATTGCATTTTGTTTTTCCAGCAACACTACAGTATGAGTCATTTGTCTTTCAGTGCAATGAGCCAATCCAACCAGTGGAGGGTTGATATTAAATAACGCAAGCCTCTATACTACTTAGTTTCCTGCATGCTAGAACAGTTGACAATTCTGCAAAATTGTCTATTGTCTATTTTTGATCACAAATGATGTATCAGCAAGTTTGTTCAACGTGTCTTGTGTTCATTATTGGAAAAATGGAGGTTTGATTCAGTATAGACACAGCTACAGCCAGCCTGAAGTGTAGGTCGGTGTCGTGGTGTTCTCATCAAACCAATGTTGTTAGTTCAGATCTCTGAGCTGTCTGGTGGAATCTGGTCACGGGACTGTCATAAGTGTTCCAGAGACATTGAACCAGACACCATTTAAAAGTAAATAAAGGTAGAAAAAAGACTGCAGCACAGCAAATGACTGTGTCCTTTCCTCTTGTTGCTGCTGAGTTAGAGAAAGTGGAGGACAGGAATCATTTCTGTGGGACAGCAAAAAGAGCACCACATGTAGATAAAGTAAAGGTGTAATGTGACAAATGGCAGCACCAAACTCACAAACTGTTATGAACAGGAATGAGCAGGCAACTCACTCTAAATTCCTTCTTGTTTATTATTTACCACCCCTCACAAATTTCTCTGCTTTATTCTGTGAGGTAAATGTCCAGCCCATGCTCCTTGTGAAGTTGTAGTGGAATGTGTCGAATTCTGCTTCCTCCTCTGAGTTCTCATCCAGTGCCATACACAACATTGGCTTTCTTTTTCAGAGAGAAACCGAAAACTGAATTTGTACATGTTAGATCAAAATGTACATGCTGGTGTAGTCATTAGCACATCATCTTCCATTGGCCAGGCTTATACTTTAACTTTGCATATGCTTCCACTTGCATTTCAATAGGAGCAGTGTTTCTCAGATACTCGCTGTCATACTTAATGTTTCTCCGTAGGATAAATTACTACAAAAACATTGCGCAAGTCAAGGAAGGAGGTGTGCATTTTACTGTTAGCCAAAAGGAACCGTGACATGAATGGATTGACATGGATTGCTGGATTGCTACTCGACCACGACGCAGTACGATGGCTATTCACATGTAAAAACCTTAAGTTATTTGAAGTTACTAGTTGTGCTGCGCTGCGCAGTGGAAGTATACCAAGACCTTAACATTAATACTAGAGGAAGTGCATAACCAATGCCTTAAAGCAGGCAGTCATCCGCAGGTATAAATCTTGCCTAAGCGTTGCTGTCAGCATTGATTTTAAAGACGATACCGTTGGGACATGTTTTAAGTTGTATAACTTCTCTTACCTGCTTTGCAGCAAAAAACCTCCAGTAAAACTTTAAATTCAATCAAATTTAAATCACTTTTTAAAAAAAATCTTTGTTTAAATAAACTGTCCTGAATTAATTCAATCTGGCCTGCTAATAGTCTCTCCTGCCTGGAAATGCTCA
>OMOW01101241.1:0-14765 GCA_900312555.1 Lamprogrammus exutus
AGAGGGGGATGGATGGGAATGCCTGTGGAGAAGAAGAAGGAAAGATTTTTTACTGCTGCAGAACACGCAGTGGTAGATTGACCGTAGTGTAGTGTCTTGTGTGGATCAGCGTGCATTTTCTCACTGGAATGGAGTGCAGTGGACACGCTTTTGATGTAAAGCAGCAGCAACAGCAGCACACAGGCCTATCACAGGCAACATCAGTCAATCTGACACTGACCGTAACGCTTCGGTGAGAACGCCGTGCAACTCTGACACTGAAGTACTCCTAATGAAATAATCTAATTCTGTGTGATGTCCATTGGACTAATTGGTATTCCATTGAGCCATTATGAAATATTAATGTGGTTGTCAAGTAAAGGGTTTGCGTCATTTAATTGTGCCTGATGCTTGTGTCAGCTGTGTTTCATTGTATAGCTGGAGGTCACTTCAATCAAACAGATGGTTTTAAAGTGGGCATGAAAACTGTTTCAGCCCTGTGTTGGCGGAGGTTGGTGATTGTATCTACTTATCCAACTTTGGGTAGTAACCATCTATTGGGATAACAATATATTAAATATAATTTATAATATTTTGTTGTCTGTGACAGCATGACGACTGAGTGGTTAACGCAGGAAGATGGAAACAGATTTCTGCAGTTAAAGTTTCCAAACTGCCCATGTATTAATGTGTAATGTCTGTCAGTTCAGTGATGGACTGGCAACTTTTCTAATTTCTAATTACCAAAATATTCACGAAGCACCATTTATTTTAATTATACGACAATAAAAATGAAGCACTAAAACAAAACGAAAACGACAAAACTAAATTTCAAAATGACAACTGAAACTAAATTCATTTTCAGTTTTATGCTGATTTGAACTATTTGTTGCTGCATTGTCCCAGACAAATTTCCATTGCATGCAGTGAAGTCTGCTCTGCCTATGGACCTACAATAAAGACACCGCGAGAGTAAAATGAGCTCCAATTGAACCTATTCTGATTTTGGAGAAGTTACTTTATTTAAATTTTTTTAAAGAAGGAAAAAAACGAAAATATCAGCTCATTAATCCATGAAATTTTGCAAAACGTATACAAAAATGCAAACATAAAGTGGCTGCGCTACAGCTTCACTTTGCTGCTGTTTGAGTTCATAAAGAGATCCACAGCAACCTCTAGTGGTACAGAAAAGCAATTACCAAAGTTTACCAACCCCGCCCCCATGCACACACAGAGATACCCCTCTTAGTGCACGTGTACCCAGTACACATTGGATGATCAACACACAAGCTGACTTGAAAAGCAACCCAGTCGATTCGATCAGCATCGTCTCAACAAATTGGAGTGGGGAAACAATCCAATCACATTATTCGATCAGTCAGTCCCTTGGTCTGGTACACAGAACACATTGATCCCAGTTCACCACACAGGAGCATATGGTCTCTATAGGACACAAAAGGCACTCTAATGTAAGTAATATGTGAAACCCACCTATGGGACTACACCAGTGTGGCTGAGATGGTAACCCTAATTATTTTCCACAAGTAGAATTATTCATTTAGAAAGACATTTTATTAGACTTTTTGTGTTTCATATTAGCACTGCAATCAAACATGTTAACGCTGATATTGCTTGTTTTAGACAGCCTGATATTTGGAATCATTCACAGTAGAGACAGAGTAAATACTTTACAGTAAGATTAGGCTTCAACTAAGTTTTGTCACAATGATAGCAGAAAGAAAGCAGAAGATTTTGCAATGGGAGATTCAATATCCAATTGCTTTCATGCATTCATTCATTGACAGTACATATAAGACAATAAAATACATTTTTGTGTACCTCTTTTGGTCAAATGTGGACAAGGAGCCTATGTTTGCTTGGCTACCATATAACAGTCACAGTTAAGGGACTTCAGCAGTGCAATGAGCATGGTCCAGCAAAGCGAGGCTTTCCGAAGTTTTCCTCATTTGTCTGTGGTAGTGGAGGTATCAAACACAAGAGGAAGAGGAAGAAAGAGAGGAAGAAAGAGAAAGAGTGGGATTTCAGTGTAATCAAACACCAGATTAGAGTAACTGATATAGCTGGCAAATAGAAGAGCTGAAGCAGTGATCTAGATAAGGTAGCTTAGTGAGCATGAAACATAGCATGAGTGTGTGATATCACATGATTAAAATCAGCTCAATGACCATTTGTAACACATCATTATTGTCTCTCTGTTGTTTCACTCCCTCTAAATGTTCCAATCCAGCCAAGCAGAAACACTTCAATTTTTTTTTAAATCAAAAATTAGAGGCATTTCACAAAGTATGCTATATACGAAAACTTATATTTTATCACTGCTTTATCATATTGCACTGTACTATACTATATTATATTAGACTGTGCTGTACTAGACTACACTACTATGCTGTAGCATCTGTTATCTTTTCCCTTCTTGCCACCTCTATTATACAATCCCCTGGTTGCTTGCTCAGATTTTTGTGTGGAATTCAGACAGAGCATATGTAAAAGGAGTTAACCATTTGTAAAATTTATTGCCATTATGTTCTAATGCCAAAATAATGTGTCATCACAATAAATCTCAGCTATGTAGTAACTAAGGCCTCTCCATCTACTGATAATCCTTTGATGCAATAACAGGTTTTCTCCAACAGAGTGAGCCAGAGGGCTGCATGGATGAGCTGAATGACCTGAGCTCTTGTGGATGCTGAGATCACACACTTTCCCTGTGGCACATGGCACAGAAAGGCCCCATTGTAGAGTCAGCTCTTCACGGATCTCCTCTCCATCACTTACTGTTTTACAGCGCCTATATGTATGACAAAGGGACATCTGTCCTTTAGGATGTTGCTATCCTGAGTGTTCCCCCTATTTTACAGAATGAGCAGATATGTAATGACTCACATTGTATCCCAACATGTCATGGTTCATTATCAGAAATAGTGATTTGGTCTATGGGCTTAGGTTATTAGACAAGCAAACGTCAAAAATGAAACAATATCGGCAAGTAAAGTGATTCTAGTTTGAAAAATCTACAAAGAGAGTGATCTTCACACATATATTGTGCTACTATAACAGTACATACCACTTCAAAAATGCCTCCCGTTGTTTCAAAGACAAAAACTACAAAGGCAACATAAATAGCTTTTCAAGAAGAATGAAGACTTGAACCAAAGCAGTGAACTGTAGTAATGCACAACAAGCAGTGACACATCTATTAGACAACTGCCTTCAACAACCAGCGATACATCCCCAGTGGGCTTGTTTTATGTTCTCCCTGCCTTACATGAAACTACATCTTGAAAGCGACCGTCAAATACTGCATCAACAGAGAAGCTCAGGGAATCACCACTTAGCCTCATGTTGTGGGAGCAAACTGCAGACACAAGTTCTTTTCTGTACATTCTGTGCATTGCCATTACAGCACTACCAGTACCTCCGGGTATGGAAAACCATTTAAAAGGGCAAAGACGTAGTGTGACCATGGAGGCATGCTGTATTACTACACACCCATGATTGAGAAGCAAATGTAAACAAAAGGATTTTCCCAGAAGAAAATGTACCCAGAGTTCTTTTGTAATACTGTACATACAGTCGGCCTAGAAAAGCCTGGGTCGGCTTACATTTTCTTACATTTAATGTGACCTTGTACTATCACTGTGCCATCTTTCCACACTACGTGGCCCAAAACACACATTTGGGAGGTAAATCTCAACTTCTGTATCTATCTATTTCTCCACTACTACCACATTGTCCTCTCAGGAAAAATGATAGCCGAGTTTGCTGTGTACTCTCACAGAAAAGTGGTTGGTTTAGAATTGCAAGTGGATCTAAAATTAGCCCAAACCAGTGACCCAACACTGGCTTCATACCATCTTCCAGAGCAAGTGTGGGAACTGTCAGCCCACGGGTACTGAAATATGCCAACAACTAACTGTACACTATGCTTAAATTCATCAGAGATCTACAGAGCTATTGGCACAAATACTTAAAAGTAAAATTCTGCTGTGATAAAATATTTCATAAGGACATTTCTTTATCTGACCTTATTTTCTGTATGGAAAATGGGACAAAAATATGAGTCAATTAAACATGTGCTTGTTACAGTGTGCACATACTGCACGTGTCCATTCAAAAGCAAAGTACTGTTCTAATAAAGTAAGCTTTGTGTGCATAGGAGTATTATCAACACAAATGAATACGTAACTACGGACACACAGCTGCGAAAGGGTCTGAACTCACAAGAGAAGCCATAGCTGCTGTCCTGTCAAGTTAAATAGACCACTAAACACAAACCTGCTACTGTCAATAGGCAACTTTATATGACAAGCAGGATTACTTATATAAGAGGTTTTATAATCAGTGGATATATAGTGGTTGTGCCCACGCAATTTTAGCATGTAAACTTTAAGAAACACTTTCTAAGTCTCCAAACTGAAACAAGCGCTACAAGCTTCACTTTTATAAAAACACTGGCAAAACCTGCCTTGTATTTATGATGTTTTCTAACTTTAGAATAATTTAAAAAGCCAATAATATGCACCGTTATAGTTGCAATGCTGTAATAAATGATAAACGTCCAACTCTAGCCTGAGTAAACACCTAAGATTACTCATGTCTTATCAACCTTAATAGCTGTATTTCTGGAATATGTCCAGGAGGTAGGATGCTGTCCAGAAACCTTATGTTACACTGTTGTGATTATGTAATCCATCTGTTCTGTTGAGAGTGGTGATCTACAGGCTTTCTATCACAGTGTGTGGTCTTCCATGCCACATAAAGCAACAAACTGAACAGATTACACCAGTTAAACAGACAGGCTCTCAAAATATTCTTCAAGACGATAACCAGGGTTTCAGCATCCGGATCTAAGTGTGTCATACTGTGTGTAGAGAAACATATTTTGCACAGCTTGCCCGGGCTAAGAGGCTATGCTACTACGAGAAGCAGGGGGACCTTTGATGCCACAGTAAAGTATCAAATATGGTATCTTCCACATCACTGTAAGGATAGTAGGCCATCCCCTTTTGGAGATGTCTGTATTTCAGGATTAACACAAAATGGGCTTTCTTAAATCCCGCGTGTAGATCTTCGAAATGAGGGAAGCATTCAGGAATGTCCTCTTATTACAAATGCCACAGATCCTCTGAATTGAATACCAAGACTCGCTAGCCACTGGTGTGGGTCAGGTGCAAGGAGCAGCCAAGTAGTCAGACAATGCTGCTATCCAATCATTTGCTTCGACCAAATGTTAGCAAGTGAGTGCCGCGGGCTTTCCCCATAGTTTACACAAAATAAAAAAACGACTTACTGCATGACACGATCTAATAATTCGAAAACATCACAATGACACAGTGGGTTAGTCTCTGGTTAGCTTAGCCGCGCTAGCAAGGGTGGAGAGGCGATAGAAAGTAGCCCCATTAGCGTTACCTTATTTATTCCAGGCACTTTCAATGGAGTGCCTCTGTTTGTCTCGTCAGACGACACGCTTAACCCGGCTGTTACAAGAGACAGCAGGACCTCACTGGAGAAACCTTCCACTCCGAGAGAAATTCAGTGTTTATCGTCTTTAAAAGCGTTATTGGTAATAATTGATGCTGTCCCAGAAGCACGAAAATCTGTATGTTGTAGTCCTCTAGTGTGCTATGAGTGCTGGATCAGGTCCACGGGCGAAACCATTCACTCCACAAGAAGGGGGAGGCGAAATGAAGTGCTGAAGTTTGCATTCTCAGTGTGGCACCAGCGTGACTTTTAATGAACTACGAGACGTACATTTTAAGGCAGCGTATTTTATTTCCATTACGTTAACAACACCCTAAAGCAAATAAAAGGTACCACAGCGTTGTGTTATTTCATGCACACCTTTATTGTCGTTACTTAGGTTTCATTGTTACACACTACCGCTCATACAAACACGGGGACACCTAGCAACTGTGTCGCTGGCCATGGTGCTAAAGCCAAACCTGCACCTCCCACTGACAGCGCATCATCCAGCCATTCACTTCTTACTATACTCTTATCATTGCACTAACGACATATTCGATTGGTTTCTTCCGCTGAACACAAGTGCAAACACATGCTTCGGTCAATGACATTCTCAATATCGGGCCATACTTGCTGATAATAGTGTTTGAATTCGGTTGTTTCAATAAATCAGTGTCTTTCACTATACGTTTTGTGTTTTATTTTGTGACATTGACAGTTGTGTGAAGCACTGAATGACGTCTCAGGTTTTTTCTTTAATGCATGTTACATGTCATGATTGATAAACAATTCATTTTGTACCATATTATATGTTTATACGTTATTTGATAAGGAAAAAGTTTAATATCAAAAAGTAGGTCTGTTATCGGTCTATTATCTAGTTAGGCTAGACTACAGCGTTTATAAGCTGGTCTTTTTGTTGATTTGTTTCCCTGCCACATGCGTTTACTAAGACAATGAATACCAATTTTGTCATTACTTTAGTGCGTCCGCTTAGAACATTATTGGAACTTTTAGGAAGCTAATTTCTGATGAATATTTTTGACTAAACATTAGTGCTTTCATAATTAGACACCTACAGCACACCAGACCATCCACAATTAAAACTACTCTACTAATGGTATTGAAGCAATGACGGCTAGGTTAACAGATCAGGTAGAAGTCAGTTAGGTACATAATTAAGGACCCATTGGTGTTGGGTTTACCAGGTTTTAGGTCATGCATGTCATCACCAAAACCTAAGCCTCTTCAGAAGAACTGCCCTTTGGTGCCAGGTAGCTCAGGTGTCTGTGTCCCTGTAGAGTAAGTAAATCTGTGTTGATGTGACCCACTGGAGGTCAGGGTCATCGGCAAAACTGCACTCATGCAGCAGGCGGTGTGAGCTGATATGGGTTTGGACATAGCACATTTTAAATTGGACAAGTAGTACAAATAAATGCATAAACAGATGTACAGTATATAAACAATATACATAAACCTAGGTGTAAGGTACCACATTCACATGTTCATCATTTCATCTTCATCAGTCAATTTGGTTTTTAAGCTGTTAAAACTTCATGGAACTTTCTAACAAACATAAAGTCTCCTTGACATGTCTCGTGGTATCCTCTGAGCATGTCCTTGTTTTGTCATTATGTTTTGTTTGAGGGCATATGCAGACTGTTCCACTGCTTATTTCATTTAATAAATTATTGCTAGGTATACACCGAAGTCTGCCAAAGAAATCAATGTGTTGTGTATGCATGAGTATGTAAAATATACTTCATGCCTAAGCGTTGACGGGTGGTCGTGAACGCATCATCTCACTGTTTCGGGATGTGTTTACGCATTTGACGTAAACGCAGCACAAAACGACAGCAGTTAGAGGTGAAAAGTCTGGATCATGTTTTCATTCCAGCGGAGCCACACTTGAACGACAAAGAGCACTGTTGATAAAGGACAACAGTGCGATTAGCAGGGCAAGACTTGGTTCTGTTCACAAAAGACGACATTGATGTTGTTATTAGCCTGCCAGCTAACACCAGCTGAATTTTGTTAGCTAGCTAACGGAGGACCCTGTTAGCTACTGCCACCATCATCGCTCCTAGCCAGCTGTGCATCGCCCTGTCTTCCTACGATGGGAAACGCAGCCACTGCCAAGAAAGGCAATGAGCAAGAAAGCGGTGAGCTCCCGAAAAGCACACTGTTAGCCATTTAGCCGTACAGGTAGCGGATTTACATTAGCTTGCTAACCATAATGTCAGTGAAGTGCAGCCTGTAGCAGCTGTTGGGCAGCGTTAGCAGACAGCACAGGGACACAGGCTGCAGAGAAGAACCATCTTTGGTAGGGCAGCTCGCAAGGTGGGTTAGCCCCATAGTAATGATGTCTGGCTGCTGAGCCAACTTGGAAAGAGTGCCACAGATATAGCAGTTAACTAACTTCTTCTATGTGACACATTACTGGGTGGTCTGCGCCATCCTACTGAAAGATTACTATGGCAGGGCATTCAAAGAAAAAAGCCTTTACTCGAATAAATGACTTTTTTTTTTTTTTAGTAGTCAAGGCACAGCTGTTGTGTGTTTAATCTTCAAAGAGGTAACGATAGCGAGTTACAGCCGGAAAAAATCAGCAAACATCTCTGCTGAAGCTGCGGTTGTAAGGCCTGGCCACTGCTGTCAACAACAGGTTCTTGATAAGAGCCAGGGACAAGCTGGACCAGCAGGCTGTTTGACGTGACCAGTGAATTTAGTACAGTAAAGTTTTGTCCCTAGTACGGCTTCGTGTTCAAAACAAGGGCTTAAAGATGGCTATCTCGATAAGAAGCAACAGACTCTGTCCAATGTTCCAAACACTGATATGTCAGGTCAGCTGCCATTAAGTTGTTTGTAAATGCAATCTGACATTAAGCTATTGTGTTGATGCTGTAACCTCCACCAAGGTACTGATTCCCATTCTGGTTAATCTGCACCTGTTGAAGAGCAATTTTGCAGTCTAAGTGCACACTCAATCATTCGAGAGCTAGAGGGCAGTCTGTTTGGTGTGCATTTGTCAGTAATGACACAGCTAATCCACTAAACTATACCGTCATGTTCAGTGGTCTGTCTGGAGAGCATTGACCTGCTTTCCATACAGACTCACAGGCTTGTGACTGAAGCCACCTGTAGCTTCTATAAGCAGAGGGGCTTAGGGGTTTGCATCGTGACACTCTGATCTAAACAACACACTCTAAATACTGTCATGTACATTTTATATATTTAAACAATGTTGTTATCCAGCATGACCTCTTCTGGGTGCTCCAAAATTAACCTCAATAACATATTACTAACATTTCAAGAAGCTGGCAGTATGCAATATGAGGGTCACTTCATAAGCTTGACTTTAAATAGAGGAAGACTCTTTAAAACTGCATTATTTATCTTAACCAGCAGAGAGCATGATAACCCGGAGATGTCTCGTCTCTGGGTTAGTCAGTTGGTGTTTTAGGTCTTGTCGTTTTTCCTGATCAGCACTCTGAATGCACCATAGCTTTGAGGTTAAGAGTTAGAGTGCTTTGCATACGTTGCATACCTGTGTCATACCAAAGACCCGTTTTGCATGGGGGACCAACAAATGCTTGCAAAGGATACAGCAGAGTCAAAGTAGACATGCGATTAGATGCTTAAACAGACACAGGGTCCTTGAACAGGAAGCTTAACTGTGTGTGGTTAGCCAAGCGGTGCAGTGCACTCGCTGCATATACAGGAAGTTTGTTTCACTCATTCGACTTCAGGCTGAAAACAGTGTGCGGGTGTGATCCTTTTAAATTAAAACGTCAGGAAATTCATCTCAAAATGGCCCAGGGAAAGGATCATTCCTTTCCAAAACTGGACGACTTAGCCAGCCGATTTTTCCACAAATATTGCAAGAGTAGCCAAGAGCAGAAAGGACAAGAGAATGAGGGGCCTCGTGTCTCTGAGTTCACCATCATTTGGGATAAGCTGAGTAAGTTTCCGTCACTCTCTGCAGCCTGGAGCTGCATTCGTTTTCCTACACTTCAGCTGTTGTTTAAGTGGCCTCTATTACTTCACTACCTCTTTAAACTTAAAGCTGCAGCCTGGTTTCATAGCTTTACTATTTCTCTTTATTTTCCTCTTCAGGTCTGCAAAAATGGTTCAATTTGTAACTGGATACATTCTGAATCCACTTGACCTCCTCAGTATTTAACCAGATTAGGCACATACTTTGTAGTGCAGACCATTTTGGACGCTTCAGTTTCCTGCTTCATCTTAATATGTCTGTCCTGTCATATTTTCGTGCGCTGTTTTCCAAGTATGAAATGTGTTCTTGTGTGTTCTTGTTGCAATGTTTTCGCTTCTTTGTTGAGAGATGTTGTAGTGTAACAGCATTATTTAGTGCAGAATAGACAGACCCTTCTGGAATATAAATAAGAGTTATGCCAAAATATTAAAGATAGATTTGGAATCTGAACACTTGTTGCTGTTCAGTGTAAAATTAAAGAGTGAAATAAAATGTTAGTATTGCTTGAGATATAAAATGAATTTTGTAATACTATATGAATACTAATATTGTACATTAACCGTTCTTCTATATTTTCCTACGCTATTGAAAGAAATGTAGCCTCGAGTTTAATTAATTTATTCAGGCATTATTTCAGTGAGGCGGAAGGGATGTCTTGCAATGTCTTCTTCAATGTTATTTTGTTGTGTTACATTTAATGTGCCCGAATCTCAAATGTTTCTTGTTTCTGTCACTTCATACATGTTTCTTCCCTCTCTTTCTCCTCTCCATCACTTCCATCCATGTGGGTGAATGTCCCTGCAAACCCTTGGTGAACTGTAGAGACTTTTGGTATGCTCATTTTTCCATGGGCCGTCCTAAGTCACAGAGAGGTTGTCAGTCTGACAGCGGTGTATCCTGCAGCTTAGGCCTTCTGCGTTTATATTATGTTTCAATATGCAGAGAAAGAGTACCACACTGAGGACGATAAGGCTGTTACAGTATCAGAGTAACAGAGTGCCTCAGTAAAAGGTGTGCATTGAAACCACTAACAGCTTGTGTAAGCGCAGGAACACGAGAAAGGAGACACCTGCCTAGCCTCTGTGACTTTGGACGTCTCATGTCTGCTGTGACTTTCACGATGCACCGTCTTTCTAATGCTTGCACTGTAGTCTGTTATGTTCTGCATTTTTGTGTTTCTCTCTGCCTCTTATTGTTATGCTCTACCCTTGCCCCAGCTCCTTCTGAAAGGGATGCAGAATAGCTTTGTCTTTTAATTGGCCCAAATTTGCACAAGAGCTCTTTGCATCACTTTATTGAAAATTTCCTGCTTAGGTGTTTGGTTTTGAACTTTGTTAAGGAGGTGTTTTCTTCCCTGTTTTGTTAAGTATAATCCCACCTCCCCAGTTCTTGACTTTGCCTGACCTTAAAATGCATTTTGTTTCCCGTGACACGTAATCTGCCCTTGTGTGTTATTTCCCTGAAAGTGTTTAGTGCCGCTGTGTTCCAAAATGCTAATTGTCTCCAGTTTGTGTCCTTTCTTTTTACAGTGAAAGAGTTCTTAGCCAAAGCCAAAGAAGATTTTTTACGAAAATGGGAGTGTCCACCAGAGGTAAAAAGATCACTTCAGTCAAGTCTTTCTCCGTGTGCACTTCAGTCGCCAACTTTCATTTCCCTTAACAGTCAGGGCTCTCCTGTTGTGATGTAACAAAATGGTCAGACATGAAAGATAGCTCCTAACCACTTCCTTTCGTGCAAACTTGCTTAGATCTTCTTTTTTTTTTTTTGATAGCAGTTAATTGCTCAATCCCACTGTCAATGTGTTTCCTCAGAGCGCAACTGGCCTGGACGACTTTGACAGGTTCAAGACTCTGGGCACTGGCTCGTTCGGGCGAGTTATGCTGGTCAAACATAAAGAAACGAACCAGTTCTACGCCATGAAGATCTTGGACAAACAAAAAGTGGGTGATGATTATTCAAGCAGCATTTCAAACCATCTCACTTCTCGTACAAATTATTGTCACAAAATCCTGTGTGCTTCGTGAATACGCTGACTGAATGTTGTGTATCTCACAAAAGGAAATGGAAAGCTTCTGCTCGTGCACTGCCGGACATGTTATCAGTAAAACCTCAAAGGCTCTTCAGACGAGGGTTTCACTCTGTAAATACTGATGTGAAAGTCGTAGGAGGAGGCCATCACGTCTTCAGTGCATGGCTCTTTTACAGTTTTCTGTCTCTCTGTATTTAAGAAGTAAAGATGTTTGACTCTCAGTTTGTGCTGAACCGTTTTTTTGGCCCTTTTTGTTTTGTATGCTGACCCTGTTGCCCATTTTGCTACAAATATGTACTGTATATGTTACATTGCAGCTGACCTTTTCCCAAAGCACACCACAGTTTGTAGAATAAGAGTTAACATTCTGTACAGTACACCCTTTACTTAACATGCTTTGTTTTACCAGGTGGTAAAGTTGAAGCAGATAGAACACACACTGAATGAAAAGCGAATATTACAGGCTGTCTCCTTCCCCTTCCTCGTCAGATTGGAGTATGCTTTCAAGGTACATGATTGTATACCACCTTGACAGCAAAATGTTACCAACTCTACAAAGTGGACAAGAATAACATACTCAGTCATAACGTATCATATATTTAACTGATTGGTGGTGTTTTATTCACCACTCGCAAGGGTACTTAGTAGCTTTATAGCCTGTGTCTTTGTTTGTCAGGACAATTCCAACCTCTACATGGTGATGGAATACGTTCCAGGTGGAGAGATGTTCTCACACCTCAGGCGCATTGGAAGGTTCAGGTAAACGGGAATCGCACTTCTCTGATTTGAGTTGAGACCACAAACCTTAAAATGTAAATTTCTAACTTTTAAGTCAAAACCTGCAACTTGTAATCTGCAAACAAATCTGTATCCAGTTTCACTCCAATCCTTTGCTTGCTCTCACTGTGACGTGTCTTGCTTATGTCTCACCGTCTACCTTTCCCTCCCATAGTGAAAACCATGCACGATTTTATGCAGCTCAGATAGTGCTCACCTTTGAGTACCTCCACTCATTAGACCTCATCTACAGGGACCTAAAGCCTGAAAACCTTCTCATAGATCAACGTGGATATATCCAGGTACAACTGTGTAAAGTTCATAACTAAAAAAGTGGGAAGATATTCTTCTCATTAGTCATCAGCTTCTCAAGAATCCACGTGCTGCCTTTGTAAAATATTACTGTTTCCCAATCCTTTGGTGAGTAAGAAGTGAATCAGTGATTATGTGGAACTATAAAAACCATAAACAGATGTACTCCTCTGCAAATAGACATATTTTTGAGGTGAAGTATTTGTCAACGCCGCTCCCTTACTTTGCTGCCATTGCCCTTCTGACAGGTCACCGATTTTGGCTTTGCTAAAAAAGTAAAAGGCAGGACCTGGACATTGTGTGGCACTCCCGAGTACCTGGCCCCAGAAATCATCCTCAGCAAGGTGAGTTGTGTGTAAATGTGTCGTGCCTGGTTAAGGTTAAGGGAAGACAGGCAACCACTGACAGCCTTTAGCAATGATTTGACAGGGATTGCTTTACTGTTTGTGTCTCTTCCAGGGCTACAACAAAGCTGTGGACTGGTGGGCACTTGGAGTTCTTATCTATGAGATGGCTGCTGGTTACCCTCCCTTTTTTGCTGATCAGCCTATCCAGATCTACGAAAAGATTGTGTCTGGCAAGGTGTGCAATGAAAGCCATGGGCAAAGTCTTAGGTTTTAAATACTTCTGAATATTTAATTATTTTACTGCTGATGTGTAACCCGTATACTAAACTAGACAGGTGAATAATGCACGAGTGTCTTCATGCCATTAATGCTTAATAATCCAAATATCCTTTTTTGCTTTTACAATCTTGTAGGTACGATTCCCCTCTCACTTTAGCTCAGACCTAAAGGATCTGCTAAGGAACCTGCTCCAGGTAGACCTGACAAAGAGATTTGGCAACCTGAAGAATGGTGTGAATGACATAAAAAATCACAAGTGGTTTTCCACGACAGACTGGATCGCCATTTATGAGAGAAAGGTGAGCCTTGATTTATCGAGGACTGAAAAGCTCTGGTTTGTTGTCTCTGCTTTTCCATTTGATCTTCCTTCAGGTGTTGAGCCTTTGTCACGTCTGGATGTGTTTTTGAGTCCAGTAACATGAAGAGGTTTGGTAGGTCAGGCCCTGGTAGGCCAGTATGATCACCAGTATCGGTGGTTCCTGTTCTTAAATATTGTTCTGTGGATAACGGATCCCGCAAAAGCCACCACCTGGCCTCATGTCCAAATGTTACCTTTGTTATTTTCATTTCAAAAGTGATAGATTATATCTTGGTGTATTAAGTTACATTTGGCATCTGTGTCCTGTGGTTTTACATGAAACCTCTGGATGGTTCTCACTCCCCTGTATGCCTCTTTTATCACTGGGCAGCTTGAACAATTAGATGCTAAAAATTATTTTGAATAAGTTGCTCTATTTGCCATAATGAACATCTGAGAAGAATAAACTATTTCATTTCAAAATGCACTCTGACAAAATTATATTAATAGCAAACTAAACTCATCGCAGATGTTATTTTTATTATTATTGGGTTTTTTTTAAATATAATTCTGATGATACAAGTGTGTGTGTGTTCACTTTGTTACAGCCTTCTCTCCAGTAATAAATTTAAATTTGTTAAGTCACGATGGTTAGATTTCTCCTTGTATTCCTCAAGTTTTATTAGGATATTGTTGAAGTCTCCTGCAGGAATGATCCATGCATCCTGGGGTCAAGCCCGGGTCAGCTTGCTGTTTGGATGATCTGGAGTTGGTTCGTTCTGCTGTTAATTATGTTGTAAAGTGTCTTAAGTTGTTGTTGTCATAAAGTCAGTCCATCTTTCAACTGAGGAGACATTTATTGGAGCATTTGAATGCATGGTCACATCCTGGGTCAACAGAATGGGGATAACGGTCAAGATATGATTCATTTGCTGATGATTGAAGGGGGTCTTTACAGTTTACTGTGTTTCAGCAGTCTTTGGTTACAATCAGTAACTATCTTTTGGAGTAAAGTCACTATACACAGAGCTGTGTTTTCCTTCAGCCATTCCATTCACTCACGCTCAACCAACATCCACTTTCTTCTCCCATGATTCTGTGTGTGCCTGACTCACCTGTGTGGAGCCGAAACATCAAGAGGAAGGAAAAGTAGCTTGTGTTCTAGCTGACATTTAGGACCCGGTCGTACTGTCCTGCTGTATGTTTGTTGGTTTTACCTATGTTATGATCACAGATCGGAAGAGCACACGTCTGAACTCCAGC
>OMOW01101243.1:0-10493 GCA_900312555.1 Lamprogrammus exutus
TATATATATATTTTTTTTTATGGGTATAATAATTAAAGAGTAGTGCTTTTAACTGGGAAAAAGTCATTGGTAGCAAATTTAACTGAAGTAACGCATGATTCCCTCCCCTCTAACCCCCCACAGAGTCCCTTTTGGCTCTCATATGGATGAGTCTTGTCAGTTTTGTCAGCTCAACAATAGAGTCTGGTAAGTGCTCATGTCTTTAAATCAGTAACTTGAAATGATTTATGTAAACACCACAAACATATAAAACACACTGTTTGGATTCTGAGCAATCATATCTACTCTGCTTTTAATTCTTATAGCTGAAAATGCAATATGGTAGTACCCATATGGTACCACTGAAATCATGAACTCTTTAGTAAAGGTCACTGTAGATTTTAAAAACATGCTGGAAAATCATGAAATGCATTACCACACTTTTGCATTCTCTAGCTACCAGAAAATGCATGACATGGGAACAGGTAAAAGTCAAATGTTTTTGTGGATGCTGCTCAGCAGGGTGGGCTCTAAAAGTTGTGGGTTCCACCCAGTAGCTCCACATAGAGCACCATGACTGGGTCTGGGCTGTCAGTCTAGAGGAGGGCCAGTGAGACGTCTGCCTTGCCTCCCACCTGATCCACTCATCATCATCAGTTTAAGTTGGAGCGGTCAAAGCCTTGGGAGTCTGGACTGCTGTGACAAGAAAAAGCTCTGAGGGGCCTGTCCCCAATGATGACCTTCACTGTAATCTGACAAATTGTTAGCCTTACATCTGAAATCTTAAAATGAACTCGATCAACAGGCGTCATTGAACATTGGTAATTTCCAAAACGCATGTGTCATGGTGGATTTATGTCATAAAACGTTTCTGTTTTACTTTGAAATGTTTAAGAATTCATCTACATTTGCAGCTCTGCTAATTTTTTGAATTCCTTGTATTTTCTGCCAGTGGGCACCAAGAAAGATTGTCATGGCTGTGAAGCACTGACTCTGATGCTTCAGGCTCTGCAGAGCATGGTTGCCTCAGAAGCTCTGCCTTCAGATAGAGTCCTGGTAAGCCTGAGCGAGGAAAAATAACATCTAGATCAAATGTACTCTGCCTCATTTTTTGTACTTAAATCACACCCATGGTTCAATCGCATTCTTTAGTATAGTGGTTCTCAAACGCCTTGAAGCAAGTGCCACCCCTGACCAAGCCAAAACATGTGTGCTGTACTGACATTGAGCTCAGAACATTGCATCTACATAGTGTGCACACAGGACGAGTTGGGGTATTTTCAACAAATCAAAATTTTAAACGAAAAGAGAATAATAAACTATAATAATAAGTTCTTAATGCAAAGTTTTTATTTTTGAATAATTTGCCACAATAGCAGAATTTCCAGCAAATTTTGCTGACTGCTTTTAGTTGTGACAGAAATGTAAACCAACATACCAAAGTTGCTCTCAACTGTGTGTCAGTGCTATAATAAATGCCTTGCAATGTTTCAATGTGTCACCTCAGGCTCTTATTGAGACCACTGTGAAAGGCATTCCTACCAGAGTTCTTGGTTCTGCTTCCTACCAAGTGGGCAAGATGGATGTGCTAAATGTGAGTGACTCTTCAGCTACAGAACACATATTCATATGGATAGAAGTGCTCTTATCGGGGATATTAATCCTTCCTTTACCTTTAACCAGGGAACGCCTGCTCTGTTCCTGATCACTCTCTTCTTCGACAGCAGCATGCTGGCAACCTATGTAGAGGATGAGAGGTGGGTCTTAAATAGGTGGTATTGTTTTTAGGTTATTTAATATTACCTCTCATCATGGACCCATGGGAGAAAAATGCTGAATGACCGGGAGTTGTGCTGTTCTTGACTGTTGAGATTGCACACCAACCATTGATTATAAATAACATTACAAATAGAATAAGGGGTAAGCCCAGTCCTCTGTGAGGCCCTGTTGTAATTTACCCTGATGAGTAAAATGATAAGCCATGTCATATATCCACATCAATGTTAAATCCTGTGGTTAATTTGCATCACAGCCTTTTGCAAACAGCTGACTAATAGGCCACTAGAGTCACCCCAAAAATGAACACTGACTGTTGCGTAATAACAAGCTGTTAATGTTCATAGGGTTTGTTTTTTTTTAGCACATTTTTGTAAGATTCTTGTATGTAATGCAGCAATAAGACAAATTTTCTTCACACAAAATACAAATACTTGCACAGTTAAGTATCTCTATTAGAAATTGGAAAAATGTGAAATTCAGAGATCCCTGTCCACTGTAAAACAATCAAGTATATCACTATTTAGTTCTTTTTTCAAAAGTGGTATTGCCCTGAAGGACATTTTTAAACATGGTTGTTTATCTATAATGGTGCTGGGTGTATGTCTGCAGGTTCTTTCAGTGTATGCACACGCTCGTGGACTGTGGCCTGTCAGGCCCTACCTCACCTCTGGCATTTGGGGAGGCGGTGTTGGGGGCCATCAGGCGTAGTGCTGGTTCTCTGCATAACAAAGAGCAGCTGTGGAGGATGTGGAATGTGATTGTCAACCCACTCATTGATACCATCATGCAGGTAGGCAGCTGAAGACAAGAATGTGTGTAATGAGTGTGTGCCCTCACTAGCTTGCGCTCTTGGCAAAATGGGAAATGAGCTTTACTATGCAAGATCTTTCTGTCTCTCACACTCACTCAGATGTGTCCTCTCAGGTGGCATTGCTATTCAGTCATGATGCCTGCAGAAGTCTAAATTAAGACAATCACACACAGTACATTTCTTAATCTTTTTTTACAGTCTAATGAGGTTAACCAAGGTGATGCCCTGGAGCACAACTTTAGTGCTGTGCACTCTGCCTTGTTCTTCCCCATTACGCATCTACTACGTGGGACACCACTACAGCAGGTCTGTTTTTTGTCTGCTCGTTTGCCATACTATGTTGACATGGCTTTCAAACTGCTAACAAACCCCAGACTAAAATGTTTTGTCCTCCAGGCCAAGGAGAAGCCCCACAGCTTCTGCCTTTCTTTTTCACTTTGGTTAATGAGGATGACCTGACTCTGAAGCCTGTGTTTATTCCAGGTGACCCAGAAGTTAATGCTCTCCACGTGGTCTAAACTTTACAAAGTATTTGCCCGCTGCTCAACGCTTGTCGTTACAGCAGAAGAGAACATCTGCTGTGAGGAACTGTGTGCAAAGATGGCTGTTGTAATGGACAGAGAGGCACTAATGGTGAGTAGAAATGTGGGGAGACTGCCATAAATCTAAAAAATGAACACAACAAATTAATTAAATTGAATTCCAGAATTTATGATTAGTCAAATGCGATTATGTGTACTGTATCTGCATGATGAGACTGTTGCTAGACTGTCAGACACATTTACCACGGTTAAGCTTACTCGATGTGTCTGAATTAGCTCCTTTAAAAAAAAAAAAAAAAATTAAAAAAACTTTTTAAACATTTTTTTGTTTTTATGGTTCTTTATAAGTGACCTGTATTTGACACCTAAGTGAGCACAGATGCACTAAAACTGCTTGGTCACAATTAAGGTATATTACACTAAGGTATTACACTGTATATCCAACTGGAGGTTAAAGAATAAGTAGCTATTTAGCTACCTAGCTAACGTTAGCTCAAGTCACTGATGACCTAACGTTCACAACATATAATCTAACTAACATTAGATCAACTTTAACGATAGTTAAACACTTGCTACGTGAATGTTAACTTAGCTGATGTTACATCTAACAAAACAAATAGTCAAGAATTTTCAGAGGCAAAACGTTAGCAGTGCGTTAGGTAGCTAGCAAGTAATTTTACCTGGAGTTCAGCGAACAGTGCTGGATGGTGGTCACAGAGATGTGTGTTCAAATTAGAGGTGTTGCTCTGCGCGGCAGGCACTTTCTGCAGCCAGGTTCTGCAGCTGGGTAACTCATCTTTTAGTCTGTCTTCGGTTTGGAAACCAAAGTATCTCCACACATCTGATTTACCCTCTCTTGTGGTGGATTCAATTGGGGGCTAGCCGAGCTTTCATCCATGCTGACAGCACATTATCCCGATAATGGAAATTGTTCACGAACAACTATCGTGATTGTTTTTTTTTATCGCAATCAGCAATTTAATTGTAATTCTTCCCATCCTTAGTCACAATATGCTCTTTCCACCTTAGCTTGGATGGAAGCTTAGCCATATATGTCTGTCAAATTTACAATCTTGTAGTCTCTCGACTGAGCCCCATCGCTCTTTACCTGTCCATGTTTATTTTTTATCGGGCTGCAAATACTTGATGATGATGACAGTGATATGAGCCAGAGCAGAGATGTAAGATTTTTCAAAAACAACACATGGATTCTGATCATAGAGTTCTCACAGTGGTCACATAAGCCAGAGATCAGATATGAATCTGATCTAGGAGCACATGGAAGAGGCCCAATCCCATCTGGAAAAAATTTGATTAGACACTCACTCACATTCACACTGTTCAGAAAAAAATCTAATCTGTCACATGAAGGCCAAAAGGTTTTGGCCTCTTTAGCCTGTAATGGGAATGTAGCTTTATTTACCTGGCGCAAGGCTTGCTATCCTCTGTCTGACATTACCAAAAAGGTCTGTCTCTGGGTCCTCTTTGCTATGAAAATCCTGTTTTGGATATTTCATAATTTTCCAACCTCTTCTCACTGGAAAACACTTTCAAATTTACCTAAGGTTTTGAAAATCCAATGAATTTGTTAATAATGATCATAATAAGAAAGAAAAAGGGAGAGATTGAAACTAGTGTGATTCATGTTCACTTTTGCATAGCAATAGAAACCATCAGATACATCAAATGATATTTAAATTTACACAGACACACTTGTTTGAAAGGTTGTTTGAGTATTTTTGGCAAGATTGATTCAGCTCCTCTCTGAAAACACTGAAACTGTTTTCTGCCTACTTGAAAAGAAGCCATTGATTGATTTGTCACTGCTGTTGGATCTTCCAGGTTCCTTCAACATTAAAAGCTTTTGCCAGTATCCTTCAGGTCATGGTGGAGTGTGTGGACTTCTCACCCTACAAATCTCAGTTTCAACAAAAGCATAAATGTAAGGAAGCTTTTACTTACCATCGGTATTTATGTAAAATTCTAATGATGAGAATTTTAGTTTCTATTTTGTAACTACTGTAAGTATCAAGTCGTCAATTAGTTACTCTGCATTTTCATTTGGATTTATTATTATTATTTGTTTTCACGTTAATGAAATGGAGGATGTTGAAAATCACATTACAAGATGCACAAAATCACAAACTTTTGTTTCCTTTAGCTCCTCACACTCCACATAACTGGATGCGCAAGAAGAATAAAGCCCTTGGGAACCTGTCCACCTTCCAGTCCCTGCTGGTACAATCTCTTGAGGTCTATCTAGCTATTGAGGACCCGGAGTCTTCGTGTGATGCCACAGGTTTAGCCCTGATCTCCATCCTGTCAACTCTGTTCACCAACCTGGCACTCGCTACTGCTGTCAAGGAGGCTCTAGCATCTCTGATTCAACCTCTTACACTCCTCTACAAACAAGGAGCCAACGAGCCCCCAAAATTCTCCTCACTGCTTCTGACAAAGGTGCGTTTACTTTTGCAGAATTATAGCATAGTTTAAAGAGTTTGTTCACAAGTCATTTAGTTGTCATCCTGACTCATTCTTTGGCTACATGTTTAGATAAAGCAATTATCTGTTTGAAGCCAGTACTAACAGTTGGTTTAGGGTTAAAGGTCAACACTCAACACTGTGTCTTAATCCTTGTGTAAAGTAGCTTATTGATTTAGTGATAATAAAGTATACAAATGTTCAACAATCTTGTATTAATTCATATCTTTTGCCAAGAAGTGTTTGAATAGTAGGTAATAAACTGGGCATGGATGTTACATTGGCTTTGTTTGCTTTGCGTCCTATAGCTGGAGAAGCTTCTCGGTGACATCCTGGGCTGCCTGCAGACACGCTCTGCTCTTGGGTGCAATGACGAACTCCTGGCTCTCCTTTCTCCTCTCCTTTGCGTGCTGTTTACCCACAAAAGCAAGCACCACCGCATTTTGGTCACTCAGTTCTGGAATGCAACCTTTGCCCACTTAGTCAGCCTCACTTACACAGATGAGCTCAGGTGAGTTTTCTTTTCTTGTTTTTTTTAATACAGCATTTAGATTTAGAGCCTAAAAAAAGTCAAAGGCATATGTGTTGATTTTAATAGACGTCTAAACCTCTGGTACATCTGGTTCAGTGAGATAGTACAAATACGAAAAATCTCTTGTTAGTACATGTACAGCAGATAGCACAACTTTCACCAACATTTGCTCAATAACAGAAATATTTGGAAAACAGTTGACAGTTTACATGCTGCAATGTTATCAATGTTGTAATGTCTCTTCACACAGACCAATACTGAGCCAAGTGAAGCAGAATACTCCTCTCATCCTACCTGGATTTGAGGTTTTTAGTGTTTCTGATGATCTCAGTGGACAATATTCAGTGAGTGTCCCTGAACTAAATGTAAAGTTTAAGTACACTGTATGTGTATTTACTGCTCTCTCTATTTGTCCAAAGTTTTGAGTGATCTTGTTCTTTTACAGAGTGAGAGTTCCCAGTTGGTGACCACGATCAGTGGGATGCAGACTACACCTGTGGTTAAGAGAGATTCACTGTTGGACAAAATTGTTGAGCGGAAGGATGAGAGCTCCAGACCAGTTTCTGTAAGGTTACAATCATACTAGACAATGTTTTCTTGACAACACCTCACATTACTCTGCTGTAAAGTCCATCTTTACATGTTCCAAAACCACGTGCATTACAAGACCACCACTGGGGGAAAAAAAATCAGCAAACATGTTTGAGAATGATCAGGACATCCCAGATGAGGCTGAGATTAGTTCAAGATGTTGTTAGGAGTAGTTCAAGATGGCGCTGCGGATGGTCACCTCGGTTCAGTGCTCTAGTGCTTTTTCTGTTTTTAGTTATTTGTTTTGTCTCGTGCAATCCAAATGTCGTCAAGTACTCCAGAAAGGAGCTACTTGACATTTGGCAAATTACTGCGGCTCACTTGTTACCAGAGTTACAAAACTTTGACAGTTTTTCAGACATTTTGCTCGACGTGACTATGGTCATATACATAACCATACAGAAACGCGCTGGCGCTCTGGAGAAGTTGCGTCAGCGGGGATATCGGACACCGCTCCCAAGCATACACCTGGCAAATGTTCGCTCTCTGTCCAATAAAATGGACGAGCTGCTATTACTCAACAGAGTAAACAAAGAGTTTTCACGCTTTTGCCGCCCTGTGTTTTACTGAAACCTGGCTCAGTGAAAACACACCGGACAGCGCACTTCATCTGCCCGGATTAACCCTCTTCAGAGCGGACCGTGTAATGGAGCTCACGGGGAAAACAAGAGGAGGTGGAATCTGCTTTTTTTAATTTTATCAATGAAGGTTGGTGTATTGATGTCAGTGATGAACAAAATGTGTTGCCTTAATCTGGAAGCCATCACCATAAACTGCAAACCGTTTTATTCTCCGCGGGAGTTTTCTTCATTCATTCTGGTCGGTGTTTATATTTCTCCTCACGTGTGTGTGTGAGCCATGCGCTGCAACGCTTACGAGACCATATAAACACTGTGGAACAAAAACATCCAGACTCCCTTCTTATAATTCAGGGGGAATTTAACAGAGCTAACCTCAGTCACGAACTGCCAAAATACAGACAACATATAAACTGCCCCACCAGAGACAGCAACACTCTGGACCACTGCCACGCAGCTTTAAAGGATTCATATCGCTCTGTCCCCCGTGCAGCCTTGGGTCTCTCAGATCACTGTTTGGTCCACCTACTCCCAACCTACAGGCAGAAATTAAAATCTGCACAGCCTGTTTCCACTGTGAGGAAGTGGACTGAAGAAGCCAAGTTAAAGGGGGACAGGACCCTGTACAACAAGGCAAGGAACACACTGACAAAGGAAATCAGAGTAGGAAAAACAGAGCACAACAGGGGGCGATGAGGCTCCCTATGGACCCCGTGAACTTGCCCTCCTGATAACTCCTCTGGGGCAGCCAGTCTTAAACTGGATTTTTGCTTTTGCAAAGGTTCACATACATGGTTTGGTAGAACTACGCAGCGAAGTGTGTTATGGACAAACGACTATTGCAGATACGTTCAAAGGGACCAGGTAATACAAAGAAATAACAAGATGGAGCAGAGAGGAGCAACTCACCGAAGTTTGCAAACACTAATATGATCCTCAGATTGCCACTACAAGAAGTCAGTTCATGATGAATTATTGGAGTTAATAGAAAAAAAAGGAGGAGAAAATTATTGTGTTTTACTGCAGTAGCAGCACATGAAAATAAGTTGGTTCAGAGTGAACTCTTAACATTTAGGATCTTAATTAATGCACTGTTTTAGCCCACAGAAGTATAAATTAAGTGCCATTTCATCTTTAGATTGAGACTTTTATAGTTAACATTAAGTGCCCATTTGTCTTTCAAAATGACTCTGCAATAATCACATTGTATAATCAATAACTGTCAGTAACACTTCAAACATGCATGTGGTGTAGCGTTTTTGTTTCTATTTGATTTTTTTTGTCGTCCCTAAATGTTTAATAAAAACAGGAGAACCCCCATAATGCTTTCATAGAAACCTTGTTTGCGATTAGGCTTACAGACTTTTTATTAATTGATCATTTTGTTTTGGTTTTCTTTTTCTTTCTTTTTTTTGCCAATAGACAAAGTTGGATTTTGGCTCTCCTAAGCCTCCTCGCAGAGACGTTTTGGAGGAAGAGGCCTCCATTGACTTTGTGTTCATTCCTCCTGAGACGAAGGAGAGAGTTCTGACAGAGCACCAGAAGGAGGTCAAAAGGACTAAAAGGTCAGATATTTCGTTTGATCTGTTCACACCATAGTGATTCACTTTTAATGAACTCATGTCATGCTGCTCTAATATTTGTTTGCCACAGGGTTGACATTCCTGCCATGTACAACAACCTTGATGCTTCTTTGGATACCACTGGTTTCACCCAATACACACAGAGCCAAGAAGACTCCATGTAAGTTCTGTACAGCTGCTACCAGAATGAAAATGAGTTCTCGCCCGTGAAGCATCTTGAAAAGATTAACATTGCCAATAACTTTTTTTCCTTCAGGGACAAACTGACAACTGAACAAGCTAATGGGGTTACAAAAGAGGCTCCTGGCAAGGTAATGAAGCCCCTTGTTCTGATTCCCCACAAACTGGGGGTGAAATAGCCCTTACATTGACTTGTTCAAAAAACACTGTCACTCACAAACGGCAAACTTATTCTAGTGTCAGTACCTCTGAAGAATCTCAATGTCATCGACAATAGCAAACTAATCACCCACACTTTACAGAGACACACAACATTTCTATTGTTCTGAATGACTTGACAAATAGAGTGGAAATGCTGACATCAGTGCCTGCTCAGGATAACATTTGTCGGCTATTAAAAAATGTCAAATTGACATCAGAAAAACTGTCTGGGTTAACTGTTTGTTGAAAATGGTAGCACTGAATCCAAAAGACTGAAATAAAAGATAGTTAGATTATTTGCTCTAAACCAAACTGGTATGGATCAACCTGTAAATGTGTTTTACTGCCCAAGACAAAGTTATTAGTCGTGTAAAAGAAATGATATATTCTTCATCATTTAAGTGCCCTCTAGAAATATCCCTCTCTTTTAACATATAGAGAGTTAGTTAAAATATAATCTACAACAGGCTTTGATAAATTGAAAATGGTACTTTTGTTCCTTCCATCTCCCAAAATTGATGGTTGCAATTTACTATTTGCTTTAATTTTTCTACTTGCGTACTCCTGCTCAATAGCAGTGTGACAAATAAATTGTCATAACATTATGTGAAATCAAACTCAAATATATGGCATTTGAGACCACTCCCAATGCAAATAAAGTTGAAAAATATTCTACAAGCTGAGTGTTGAGCACATTTTTTCAAAACCGATTTGTCAGTTTACATAGTGAAACATGACATGTCACTTACACCTTATGTTCTACCTACTTATATTTTCCTTTAACCTTGGTGCAAATGTGGATGCCATCCTGCTTTCCCTTTACAGTTACTATGATTAAGTTTGTTTCAGGAGCTGGAGTTTTCCCCCCAAATGAATTAACCAGTTTCTACTAACTCTGGTACATCTACTGTATGTTTTCATGTAGATTAATATGCACTGGCCCTGGTTAATAAATACTAATATGACTTGTTACAGGTCCCCCAGGAAGACATGGAAAATGGAGATGACCCTGAAATAATAAGAAAGGAGACCCAAAACTATGCCAGTCAAAATGCTGCAGAGACCCAGACCAAAGATGCTTTGAATTCCAAGCAGGAAGAGATGTTATCAAAGTCAGCAGATGTCACGATGGAGGAGGACACCAGGAGTGATGCAGATGTTGACATGGAGTCTAAAGAAAATGCAAACATCTCTGGCTCTTCAGACTTGATCTCAGGAACTCCTCAGAAACCCATC
>OMOW01101284.1:0-11306 GCA_900312555.1 Lamprogrammus exutus
CTGAAACCAAGATAAATGCTGACTGAATGGATGCAATTACCAATAATAAACGTTTGGGGGCTCCAAAAATTACACAGTGCTGCTTTAAAATCATAGCGTCAAAGTATATAATTATTTATTTTTACTGACATTCAATATGCAGTGCACTTTCCAACATTTCAAGACAGAGAGTGAAAGAACACAAAACAACAAAATGGGGTGAAATTAAAATGTGTGTTTTCACTTCATAAAGCACAACATTTTTTCACCCGTTTTGTGAAACATTAAGTCAGAACTTTTGTTTGTTTGTGGCAATACAGCTTCAGAACTCAGTCAGTGATTCCAGCTCCATAACACTATTGTGAAAGATAAAGAGATAGGTGAAAATGTGCGGATTTGGAGGCACAATGGGACACTATAAGGATTTCTGGTTGTGGATCTTTAAGAATAAAATATCAATTTTCTTTTTTTATTGTCTGTACTGCAACTCTGCAAGCCTCCCACTGTGACAGCCTCACAGAGGGAGACTTGTACGCCGCACGTCTTCCAGCACAGAATCCATTTAAACCCCACTGTTTAATAGGGTTAGATCTACTACCACTCTGAGTATAATGTCAATTTCAGCACAGTGTGTGCATGTATCTGTGTTTTTATTTCAAAAACCCCTATCGTGTCTCTGTGTTTTGGGAGATACGAGGAGGGGCAGTACGGAGAGGCAGACAGAGGAGGCTGGCTTGCTTTCATTTATATCCCAGGTTTAAAATACAATGGCCGGTATGAGCGAGTGTATCTGCTCACCTCAGCTGTCAACACTGACATTACTGCCAGCGTTGTGTATCCAAAAGCGGCAGTTTCTGCCATCACAGAAAATGCTACATATACAGCTTCAACTTTAACCAACTGTGGTGTTTACAAAGCTCATACCCAAAAATACCAAGCGGGTTTTTAACAGTCACAGCACGAAAAACAACCAGTCTGCCTCAGATGTATAATTTGGTTTCCCCGGTGAGTAAAAAGCCTTGGAGGCGAGTGCATACGCAGCAGTCATGTTTGTTAAGATACATGGCTGGAGCAGGCCTTTTTTCTCAAGCACCGGAAAAAACAGTAAATCACAGGCAAAGAAAATAAATATATACTTATTACATTCTGCACACTGCATATATTCACCTCCTTAACATATTGCACAGGCACGGTGTAAATGTGCAGCGCTGCACACGGGCAAAAACATGCCATGAAAAATGACAGCAGGGAGGGGTAAATGCGGACCTGGAATATAATGGCGCGGTGGAACGGAGGAGAAATAATCATACCTAGTGGTGGGGGAAGAGATGGGAGGAGCAGGGGGAAGATGAGTCTGTGCCCCGTAGCAGGGAAATGGAGCTCCCCTGCTCTACTACTGGCTGCCTGGTTCCTCAATAATGCTGCAAAAGAACATCTGTACTCCAGAAATACATCCCCTTGATACTACAGTTCCACAGGAGACACACACAGATGTTACAAAGCTGGACTGTGTAATTTAAAGCACACACTGAGGTTACTAGATACAATTTAATACCAGAGAAATGCATTAAAAGAATAACTATTTATCTGGTAGTTTCAGCAATGACACTGATTTTCCAGCTTGATCCTTTCCTTCATGTAATTGTGATTAGAGCTACGATAAACCTGCAGTCCCGTTTGAGGCCGTTAGGTGTCTCTCTTTCACTTCGCATGGCTGAAGTTCCCACTCTCACCGACTGGAGCTCCTCTGCTCCCGAGCTCCCATCCACACATAATATATACACCATCATTTGAAAATGGCAGCTTTTTGAAAATTCACCTTGATTATCAGACATTAAAAGTGACTTTTCCAGAGCTGAGTGTCTGGCTAGGGGGATGGCTGCAGACAGCAGAACAATGCAGCAGGCTTGGTATTAATGCCTGGCTGGGGTGTGCAGGGAGGAGAGAGGAGCCAGCCCTTTGTTCTCTCCTACAGCCAATTATTTTTTATGTGTGCCTCTTTTCACAACAACAAGAGAGAATTTAATTTTAAAGCACTCTCTGGAAAAAGAGGGGGAAAAAAACATACAGTATTCTTAAAGAAAGATGGGGACTAGCATCATCGGTTGGGAATTAAGTATATATGCACACGTCTCTGTATGAGGCATAGACAGATGACAGGGGCAACAAGAATGACTTCAACCCAATCACACACAGCAGCATGAATCCCCTCACACAAAATGCTTAAACACGTGCTGTCTTACTCTGAAACCACAAATCCATGCAAAAAGCAACTGTATCCAGCCCTGCACTCAAAATAAGAGGAAATTTATATTTATATTTATTTATACCACAATAAAATTACCATTATTTCATTTAACAACGTCATGAGTGTAGTGGTGGGGTGCATATTAACATGTGCTTACCCAGGACACCGTGATAAGAAAGCACACAATAAAAATAGCAAGGATTCCTGATCAAATGGCATGAAAAAAAAAAAAAAACCAAGCTCTATGTTGGTAGGTATGTGGCCAAATATTTTTCTAATTGGACGGGCACTTTATCTTGCTGTCAGAGAAGTAGTAAAAAGCAGTGCTGTTCCCAGAAGGAGAGGAGCACCGCTTGCTGGCCTTTTATTAGTGCTGGAGCTCTGATATATGCCTCTGCTCTAGGCTTTCATCAGGAACCTGCACACACAAACACACACACACACACACACATCCACGCACGCACACACACGTGCACGCACACACACATGCATACGCGTGCACGCACACACATACACACACAAAGAGCAGCTACAAACTAGTCATACTGAAAACCCAACACAATGGCTGTTTAACAATTCTGTACTTTCAAAAATATCACATCAGCATGAAGCTAAAAAAAATGGTAAAAAACAATTCAGAAGAGCCCAGCAAAAAATAACTTGGGCCATTTATTAGGTGTACAGGTTAACACAGTGATAACACATCAAGTGCAAAACTATACATCAAGAAATCATTCAAATCCAGAAACAACAGAGCAAATAAAAGCCTCAGAGCAACTAGGCTGCATAAAATCACAGTGTAACAAACTGGCAGAGTAGTGATTGAGTCACAAGAGACTAAAACTACGAAATAGAGCCTGCACACAAACTCCAAAGCACATACATACTGCACACACAAACGCTTATATGGAATATGCAGTTAATGCAAAGCTAATTTTGCACACAGGGACACTCAAATTTGATACAGGCTCAGTGAAAAGGACTGACTGACCAATATGCACACACACGTACATACAAAGGAACACATACTCAAACACCCACACTCACCAACACACAGGCTAAATTAAATTTCAGTCCTTGGGCAGACAACTAAACTGCATGTGTATGGGACCTACTCTGCAGCACAGCAAAACCAATTCTCTGGACATGGTGAAATTAAAGGGCAGAATCCAGCCTGTTTATGGTTCTCACCCTCTTCTCCTCTCCATCAAATGTTTTATTTGCAATCATTTGGTCCTAAAAGTCATGTTCTTAGGAGGGAGCTGCCTTGATGACAGCTGCAGCTGGATGGCCAACGCCACATCATCAGCTCAAACCACTCCCAATTATTTACACCTGGAGCTGGGATTCCACCAGAAGCTTCAGAATGGGGCATGCTCAGTACTCGCCACACATTACGCTTCTGTCATGTCCACTCTTTCCATGCTGTCACAGAGGAATTCATCATGAATAACTCTCGTAATTACTATGTACGTATTTGTTCATTTGTGTACTTAAGGTAGCAGACGATTGAGCGCTGAATAGCAGTTGAATACAGAATTTTTGTGTTTACAGAAATCAGCAGTTCTAAATGTGTGTGGTACCATCTGAGCAAAGAGTAAATACACAAGAGGCAGTGTGATCCTTTGAAAGGCTTTGATAGGGCAAATGAAATGTAACAATAACGTGATACTTACTGTTCAACAATGAAAAACATTTCCAAGTTTAGGCCACATTACACATCAATCTCCATACTACACTACTACTACTATAAAAATGGCAATTCTGATAGTGCTGGCCAATATCTGAGGAGTTAGGAACCGTACCTGCTAATCGAGACAACCATGGTGGACTCTCTATATAGACAACTCTGCACATTGCTGCAGGATCGAGAGAGACAAAAGAGGAAATGTCAGTTTAGAGGTTAAAAAGTCCAGTGAGTTCCCTTAATGTGAGAGAGGTCTTTATAATGGGTGAAATGGGAATGAACATGAGATACAATAAAACAGGGCAGATTTTGTTTGCTATATAACAACATCTCAGACATTATTTATGTAGTATGAATGTTGAGATGCATGCTTATGCGCACACACGCACGCACGCACGCACGCACACATGCACACACACACACACACACACACACACATTCCCCTGCATATTGTATCACTGATGCATCTCTTTCCAGCCCCCAGCCCGCTACCCTCTCCTCTCCTATGGTGTCTGGGAGCAGTAATCCGTTCCTGAGCCAGCGCTGCTGGGATTAAGCAGCGACTGGAGATGGGATGCATGCGTCATTAAAACAGAGAGCACAGTGAAGCAGAAGGAGAGGGACAAAGTCAACAAAGGTGACATACAGACGAATACCACATCCACAAACGTGCCCACACACACACACATACATACTCACATGTGCAAGCATAAAGTAAACACAAGGTCTATGCCTGCAACCCTATACACATGACAATACACACACACGTCTCTATCTTTAAACCCCCAATGAAAAAGAATGTAGTTGTAAGAGAAGTGTGGGGAGAGGCAAAGAATGGATCTTATTTGTTTCTATGTATTTTATAAAATTTCAGCGTGATATAACTAAATCAATTTAATTCTGTTTGGTTTGAGCCCTGGACTGTAGTTTATAGTTGTTGTTTCTACAAATCATTATGATTTTGCACAAAAGTTATTAATATTCTATATGCTGTCAGATTGAGGTTTAAATGAAAAAAATCAACATTATCTTAGATGGAAAGCAGTCATTCCCTGTGACTGTGTATGTGTTGGTAAACACAAGCTATAGGCCTGTGGTTCTCTCACCCTCCTCCTGTCCAGGGTGCTCTGTAACCCAGCTGACCTGTTACCCTTTACTTTTCACATCTGTGCTGCACCTGGGTGCTTCCTGGGGCTGTCTACCCTGAACTTTTGCCATCAACTGCTGCACCTGATGCATAGACACAGACAAACATATATGCATTCTGAATTTATAACGTGAAAAACGTGCATTCACAGACTCTCAGACAAAAAAGGGATGTTAGAGCTCAATCTCCTTCTGGTCCTCTTGAGAGAGACAGAAGGTCCATCCCCAATACCGTAATGGAATCTGTGGCAATAGGGTCAGTGTACCTCCCATTATCCATCCTCATTCCAAAACTGTACATTCCTATGTTGGGCTCATAGCTATATCTATGCGTAACTCCTCTGTGTGTCCTTATTGTCCCGAGACTCACAGCTTCCTGAGTGGGAATGGCTGTTCATCCTGGCTAATGGAGAAACAGCAACACTGGGGAGGCCGACTACAAAACCCATGAATGCATATATATATGTGGATATAATGTTTATGTGAGCATACAGGTCCCCACAGGCATGCAAACTAAAGTACACACATGTATGTGGATATACACACACATAAGTTTTTCAAAGAAACACATTCCCGTTGTGGCTCTGATAAAAAACTAAAGTAAAAACATGACTTTGCCTTGGCTTTCTATAGTTAAGTAGGAGTGCTTCATGACCTAAAAATGTGTACCTCCCCTGTTTGATAATGTTGTATGTCAGCTCAGTGTGCTCTACAGGGACACACACCCCGTGTTATGCTATTTGTGGCTTCTTACAGAGAAATTACTCTACTATGTATTTAAAATGAATTTAAAATGAATTTTTGGACATCAATAAATGTATTGACCTATTCTTGAGTGACTTAGGAGGCCATAAACTAATGTCTTGGTCAAAACACTAGTGCCCCTTGCTGGTTAGTTAGAGTGGACAGGACCTGGGATTTTGGGACCCGCCCAAAATCTCAAGCACATGATATACTTAAGCTTTTGATTGTACTTTGTTATTACAGTATCCATCCATCCATCTGTCAGTCGTTCATCTTTACCCGCAAATGAATTTTAATTTACATTAAAATTATTGTAATATTTTATTACACTATAGGCATCAGATTATGGGTTTTATACTCATTTTATTTTTTATATGCAGTTAATACATTTTGCATTGCTACAGTCTTTCTCTGATAGATGTCTAATATTATAGAGAACAACTTAACTAAAAATATATACAGTATACTCACAAAAACATACACTGCAGATTCAGTATGCAGAACAAACATCCACTGACACATGCGGACTAGCTGAGGGTTAAGGAAATGTAAATGTCTTATGAATCTTTGCAATTACTAGGAAAAGACTTAAACTACAGTGATGCATCTGAAATCTATGTAAATTGTAGGCAAGGACTTTAGAGACACAATAGAGAAACCCCTTCCCTTCCCCCTGCAGACACCAAAAGCAGTGAAATTAACAATTATGTTGTTTTTTTTTATCAGTTGTTTTTTTAACCGTAACTGCACACCTGCGTCAAAAATATAGTTAAAGATAAGACAATTGGTAGCATATTTTTATGTGTAATTTTTGCTGCTGAACACCTCCAAAGTCACAGGAAAAATAGCAATGGAAAAACCTCTGTGCTCTCAGTGGTCGATACAGCTGTGAGTGTGTGGAGCCTTGTGGCCATTACTGTGTAGGAAAATGTATCAGTGTGTGTTTTGTGTTGGCAGACTGACCTGTGCTCTGTGATCCTGTTTATATTCCGTGAGAGCATCATTCTCTGTGTCCATCTGCACTATGACCTTTGACTGCAGTAGAAGCACAGGAAGACAAAACAGAAAGAAATAGAAGAAATCAAGAGATGTCAGGTTACCTCTGCACAATACAAAACAAAGACAATTAATTATCACATCTCACATGTACAGCTACAGAAGCTGACTGTGTACCTTGAACATGTGAGAGTTTTTCATATTGTGTGCTAATTCAATAGTCTTTTGTCATATCTTGGGGTAACTGTATTGTGAAAAAAAAAAGTGTAAATCAATGACAGCTAAATTTTACCTAAATTATCATAGTGTGAGCTCTTAAATACTTGAGAACATGCTACTTTTTTAAATTACAAGATTATGTTTCTGTAAAAGCAGAAGAAAATGGAGCCCAAACCTTTGACTTGATGAGCTTAACATGCACAAGATCAACGTGAACATGCATTTAGAACATAAAGTACGAGTACTAAATGTCCAGTTTCCATTTCGTGTTTCATGTAGAGTTACAATACACTATAAATAGAAAGCAAAAATATATTGACAATACTTCAAGTCAGTAACAGAAGATAAAATTGTAAAACTGAATGAGAAATTTTAGAATCAGTTGATGTGAGGTCCAAACATTTGGGGCCTGTGATAACATGCTATCATCAGATGGATCTAATGAAAATGGCAAAAACAACTGTTTACAGTGGGAAATCAATTGTGTTTCTCAGCAAACACAGTTGCCACATGAGGTGTATATCTGGTTGTTTGTAATAATCATATGATCTTTGAGGCTGCTCTGATCATTCAGGAGAGGGTGACTGAAGGACTGAAGCAGTGGCTGAATTCGGGGGATGTTACAGTATGATTTACTGTGAGCATTTGAAGTCCACAGCTAAATGCCAACGTACAATTTTTTAAATATTGAACTAAAGTATATAAAAATGAGATATAGAATATAAACTTTATAGAGATGTGACAAACAAACTGTTTAAAGCTTAAATATCTTGAGCATAGTAACAATCAAACTAACCGCTAGTACAAAGCCCCACATTTTTATAAGGAAAAACACTGAAATGGGATTACATATCTGGACACAAGTGTATGAAGCATGTTAGGGAAACTGGAATTTTAACAACACTATATGGGTGAAGGTCTTTGCAAATAAAATAGGCCATGGAATTTATTTTCGTTTTGCCCTTACTGGGTAATTACTGTAACATTGCTTCCAGCATGTTTTGGCTAATGTTACAGGACTTAGCTTAGCTTAGCTTAGCTGCAGCAGTTAGCACCGTCAGAGTTTGCAGTGATGATCGATAATAAAGATGCAACTATATGTTACTTGTATTATTACCACAATACTTTGTTTTTCCACGGCAGGGTTTGCATTTCACAGTTTGCATTTCACAGTGCTAATAAGAAGTTGACCATATACTTCTACTACTACTATAAAATCCAAACCAAGCAAAGACTTGAGACTTTAATAAAATACTGCAGTTTGATGGACTTAATTTGGGACAAGCCGTTGATGTAAGTAAGTAATATGACAGGCACAAACCAAAATTTGCATGGAAGCACACCACTGGAGAAGCACTGTGTTTGTATATGCATGTTAAAATTTTGAATTCAATTCAAACATCATGTAAACACCACAATTCACTTACTCATACCTGGATTGTGTGATTTCCGCATGCCTTTCATCACCTGGCATGCTTTATGACATCCATGTCTGACTTGCATCTTTGCCTTAATCACAGAGCAGGCAAAATTCTGAGTGTAGTGTCCATGTAAACATACTGAGTGACCACCATTTATTTAATAAACAAATATAATTTGTTGAACAGCCTCAGTATCTATGATAACTTTATAATAATTGGATAAAAGGCACAAGACCTTTGAGCACATTCATGTTTTATGGATTAAGGGTTGTTTGGTGCAGATAATGCATCGCCATTACAGAGTATGGTGGGTAAAAATACTGCTGTGATGATATGTATGTGCATAGAATTTGGTGGAAAAGCATCATTAAATGTAATGGATTGAAATTGGCGCCTGTGAATGAGTAAGAGTTGGTGAGAGGAGAGTATGAATGAATTGGGGGGAGGACTATTATGGTCAGGGAGTAGTATGAAGACAGGCATAGAAAACAAGCAGAGGTAGAGTGGGTAAGAGAGGATAAGGCAGCACTGTGAATGTTTCAGTCAACAATACTGAGAGTGAGATGACACCTCAGGCTCTGATTGAGCCTGCCCAGAGGCTTAGCAACAGGTGACACTGACACTAACAATCAGCACAGGCAGTGATTCAGATTGGTCAGTGTTTTTTTTCTCTAGGGAAGGAGGAGAGCAGAATTCTTACTCTGCATGTCTAAAACCCCTAGTCGTCAGTCAGAAGAAGTGGAGCCTGGATTAGTTTTACCTGTCAATTTGATTTAGTTTGTCATACACAACAGGTTTGTCAGGAGACTCCACTGCCTTGTCATGTACATTTTGTGTGTGTGTGTGTGTGTGTGTGTGTGTGTGTGTGTGTGTGTGTGTGTGTATGTGTGTGTGTGTCAAATTGGTCTATTAACTGCATCAAACAATAATTAAAGCAGCATTACGGAACTTTTTCACATATAATGTTATCATTTGCATACATATTACATACATATTTTTATGGAATTTAAAATAAATCATTTCATGATAATTTAGTGAATAAGTCATATGTTGATTCTAAATTCCAGGTCATATCAATCAAACTTTACGTTAATTATTGAGGAAGAGTGATAGCGCTAGCTAGTAAAAGTGGAAGAGCAAGTAAAGGGGAAGAATTGGAACTAAAACATTTTACTGTTATGAAATCACCGTTTTCAGGTATTCTGGCATGTAGTGGCATATGGCCTATGGTACACATGTCCACACATGCACGATAGGTAAACACTGGTAGGTTTCGATTTTGCGTTTTGCTATAGTAACATAAAAGGTTTTTTAAAATAACAGTAACACAACACTAGAGGGCACCAAAAACATAGTGCTGCTATTTGATCATCGGTCCGTCATCTATATAGAGCAGTCAGGTTTTTACTGTGGTTTCAAGTAAATTCCATTTCAGTGTTAGGGATTAGCTAGCTACATGTAGCAAAGCTACTAACTTTTTTCAATAGCTTGACAGTGGTGCAGCTATTTTCAAAACAATATAGCTTTTCAAGTAACTTACAATTTTTTTCCATAAGAGGCTTTGTAGCTTGGAAAAAACTGCACTGCTGATTGTAATGCGACGGGGTGTCAATGACGAGCACTTACTGCTTTAACTGTTGCCAAACGTATTCACAACACACAGACACACACTAAACTCTAAAACGCACCGTTACTCCCTTGAACATGTCCCAGCATGCATCTCTCTTCCCGGTCACCTCGCTCAGCCTACAGGAAATGTAGTCCATACAAACACATTCATCACAATCAGTTCACAAAGCACAGATAGGGATGGGCACATGAAGCATGGCGGGTCTAAGCAAGTCTTTGTCTGAGGCCCAGTGAAAGACCTGGGCCTAGTAGTGATGCACGATACCTGACTCTGGAGCTCCTGGGCCTGCTGGGTCTGGCTCTGAAGCTGCTTTTGGAGTAGCTGCACGCGACTCTGTGTCCTCTGCAGCTCCAATTGGCTCTGCTGTAGTTGAGTCTGCAACTGAGAAATCCTTAGCTCCTATATGTCCAGCTATTGAACCACAAAAGGAGGCAGGGCGGCGAAAGGAGGAGAAAAATCAATCCAGTACACAGAGCCTATCCTCTTTGCGCAGCCAGCCTGCTCGCTGTGTGGTTAAGGTTTGCACCATGGCACCCCTTCCTGCTGAGCAGATACTTAGAAATAAAGCCACCCAGAGCCCAGGTCCGTCAAGTACAGGCCTGATATCTGCCTGAGGGAACTGAAAATAATGCTGAATGACCTCAAAAGGTAAAGTCAGCAAATACAAAGTGATTTGTATTTGCACAGTGAAATGACAACACACTTTACACAGGATCAAGTCTTTATTCTAAAAATACCATATGTCAATTAGTAATTAATAAATAAGGAACAGAACATCCAAAAAGGAGCAAAATGTAATAACTACTTCAAAAAGAAACATGAATTTAGGTCACATATAGTTTATATTTAAAACAAATATTTAAAATGCAATACTTTACAAAATCTACCTATTCTAACTACTTCAACAAATGGGAGCCAGCCATGCGACAAATTGCTAAATCATGAGAGTGACAACAGAGGGTGGAAGATTATACCAAATTATGATTAACAATATCAGAACTTGAAATTTTTACAGTTGTTTTTATAGTTTTTTACTTTACTTTTTTGTATTTTTGTACCCCAGAGGTAGTCAAGCTTATGTTTATACAGCTATAAGGTAAGGTAAACTGTTCCTGAAAGTGTAGTGACAACAACTGCCTGACCAGTGAGTATGCTGGCAATAATAACAAGCCACAAATTAATACAACCTTGCCCTGCTAAATCACGAGGAAAGGTTGGAAGGAGAGAGAGAGAGAT
>OMOW01101291.1:0-10003 GCA_900312555.1 Lamprogrammus exutus
CTTCATTCGCAAAATACAGGTTGTCTTCGGTGTCATTACTGTAACTTGTTGATTGAATATTATCTGTGATAAATACCTTAGACTAAGCTTTATTCTCATCATTATTATTATATTTGCAATCCCGGCAGCGTGAAACGCACAGAAAAGCAAGTGAGAAGCGTACATAAATACTGTATATGCCCTCCGCCGACAATCTGTAGTGTAAAGAATATACTTGCGGAAATCAAGCGGATTTTGCCGGTTTCTAAATATACAGAGAGACCCCCTAACAATACGTGCACTTACTTCAACGGGAACGGTGACGCTGTTTTCTAAACGAGATGATTGGTCAAGACGCGGTGCTTTATATGTCAGCCCGACTAAGCTCCATCATATGCTAGTCTGTACCAGGCTAGCCGCGGAGCATAAGTTACCGGGGCGACAGAGTGCGATCAGAACTAAGTCAGCTTCGTGACATCGAAAAGTCAGACTTGCGCCTTAACTTAGCTGACTAACCCCTTAATCCGCCTTCGTAGTATACCCCCCAGGTGAATGGCAATGAAAACAGGCATATTAATAAGCTGCACATGGAAGAGCCACACTGTACTGCTTTCTCTGGTGTAAAAGCAAAAACTGCCATATTGACAGAGAAGCAAAGGGTAGACATTTAAGAATGAGGCACTGCTCCACAAGAGCACCTGAGAAATCTGATCAAAACAGCCATAAATAAACTGATTAATCAACTGAGTGGGCTTAGGTGCCATTTTTATTGATCAGTAATGTGAGTAAAATACACACATTTCATAGTACTGTGATTTACTACCAGATTGAAACAGGTCTTTATTTACTACACTAAACAAAATAATAATAATAATAACGCTGGTGCTTAACACGTCTTCAGTTCCCTGGAATCTTCAACTACAGCTCCTCCGTCTTTCCCTGCGTCTGTCTTTCTGTGCTTCTGTCTCCCAACCTGCCCGGTCTTGCTGAAACAGAAGATAAATAGGTGAGGACTTGATTACACAATCCAATGCAGCTGTGCCTAATTATCAACCATGTTCAGCTGTCCAAATCACACCGCCTGTTAATGCTACACACACCCTCAGACCATACTTCACCACGCCCCACATCACAACCTCTCTCAGGACAAATACTAAAATGTCTCCTCATGTTTCATCTTCATCTATTCTCCTTTTCTGATGTCTCCTCTGCCTTCTGAGCCTCCATGATCACTTTCCACCCTCACAAAGGACTGTAATTAATGTCCCTACTTCTTTGTCCTTGTACTTTCTACAGAATTTGTGCATCAGAGACCCATGTCCATGGTGTTATGCCTTGTGGTTTAGAAGACATAGAGCAAAAGCATGTCCCTCTGTGACTCTGCTAATCAGCATGTAATCCCTGAGCGATGTGTGTGAGGAGAGACGAACCACGAGACTATCATTTCCTCATCAGTGCTCTCTTTGTCTCCCTCGATCTCTGTATCTTTGTCTCCCTCTGCAGCTCTGTGTCGTGGAGAGTTGCTGGTCTGTGATTGGGTCATTGTTCTGATGAGCAAATGGAGGCAGCACATCGGGCATGTTTACTTTAATTTGTGCTTTAAGTTTGCCGGGTAATGCAACACCTTTGTTCTCTTAATTGCTAATTGCTTTATTCCATCCTGGAATTTAAAAAAAAAAGGCCAGAAGCAATGAATAATTCCACAGCTTCAGAATACCAACATTTGCAGTAAATTTCTTGCACTGAATGTAATTTTTTCAGTATCTTATAACGCCAACATAACTTTGTTCCTTATATCTTATACCAAATATTCTGAGCAGATTTGAAGCCTGAGTTTATAGGAAATATAAATGAGATAAAATAAACACTCCAATCAACTTGTACATTGGACTTTGACATTGAAATTAATTATGTTTTTTATCATACCATACATTCCCAATCAGTGTTTTGATTGCAATGGTTTCTGGGAAATGCAAGGCTGGATGAATTGAGGACACAACCTGTGTATCCTCAATTTGTTCAAAAGGACACATTTCTCAGCCAAATTCCAAAGATGCTCCTAAATAGGACAGTCTAGTCAAGCGACGGTGATATAAGAAAATAAAACCTTCAAATGGATGAAAATGAGACCGTGACAGATTAAACTCTGCAAGGAGCCCTTTTATAATTACATGGCCACTCCCAGACAGAGACCATTAAGTACGACATATTTGTAAGTGGGTCTGCAGTACAAATAAGTACATCTATAATTCACTGCATAATACAGACACATTTGAATAAAATAAAGGTAATGCGAATAGAGTGACGTCCATTTTTGTGCTTTGTGACTTTGCATTTTTATGTGAGTTGTATTTGCTTGTACAAAGTACATGGCTGATGATTAAGCAGTCTAATTCACAGGTTTTGGGTTTTTTTTGCAATATTTTAAATATTCATCAGAGGGTTGTTGTTTTTTTGCGATATTTTAAATATTCCCTGGAAACCTGAATGAAAACATTGCTAGTTACAGGAATAACCTGTCACATACTAGTTTAACTAAACTAAAGAATTGGAGTTCTTCTTCCTCCACTGCTTATGAAAGCTGTTAAAAAGCTATCATGTGCCATGAACAGCGCTGGGGTAATGCTTCAGAGTCAAAGAATTGCATTGATTAACGGACAGAAAACATTACTTTTAATCTTCAGGTCAGATTTCATTCCACTCGGCAGCTCTGGCTACAGTCTTTGCTTTCACGGCCATATCCTATTCACCTCTGCTGCAGACTAGATAACAGTGTGTTAATAGCCTCTCTCTGTTAGCTTCTGAAACACAGGGATCAATACTGTGTGTATGTGGGGGTGGGAATGGGGACTGGAGACAGCAGAGCACGGTTTTAGTAATGAGGGGAGTTTCGACATGAACAGGAAGCTCCAGTAAAGTCCCTCGCAGAAGGTTGGGAGGAGGAGAAGGAGGTGGTCGTGGGTGCATGTTGTTGGGGGGGACTGGAGATGGATGAGATGGGGCTGTCAATAAAAGAGCAGCTCTTTATCCTCTGTTAAAGCTCTATTCATTTCATTACTGTCAGGCTTGTCTGGTAAAAGAGGTTTTCCCTAGACGATGTTTGGTGAGAGGCAACATTAGACAGTGAGATGCAATGAGACACTACCAGAAGAGGAACATTTTTGTGCTGGATATTAATTTGATAGGACTTTGCCGTAAGCTACATATACATGTAGTTCAGCTAACGTCAGTAGTCCATCTAAGACACGAGACCGACCCAAGATGTTTACAAGAAGAGGTTTCCTCCTCTCTATAAAAGTCTTCTTTCTTTTGAGTTCACTTACATTAAAGTTATGTTACATATGGTAATTACACAAGGGCAGATGGTATTGCCACAAACATACAGTATCAGAAAGGGCCAGAAAATGTTGCAAAAATTGAGAAATGGAGCAATTTATGCATTTGCATGTCCATTTACAGCCTGAATTGCCCATCCAGTATTGACCTGGACCACCTCTTTTAGCTGGACTAAGCTTAGATTGATTATGGTCTTAGGTCTGACTAACGGTCTTAGTCAGGGTAGTGTAAGACCATTGCTGTGCATGTAAATGTAGATATAAATCAGGCATTCATGAATTGACACATTTTATAACTGAAACTATCAATCCCACCAAGGTTATAGACAGAAATTGTTATTTTGGTTACCAAACTAAAAGGATTTAGATGAGTTTAGACATAAGATTAAAACTGTATATGTATAGGCATAGACCATGACAAAGTTTTGTTTATGGATGAAGTTGATTATGGTTATTTTTTAGGTTAAGATAAGCAATGGTTGGTTACAAGGTTAAATTTGTCATGGGTGACCTACAAGGCAAATGTGTAAGTATAAAACCTTTCAATAAAACCAAAATAACAATAACTTAGCTTGCTGTGATTTGTGAGCTTATTGAGCTGTTTGAAGATGAAATTAAGTTCTTGTTGTCTCTTGCTGATAGGGCCAGATGCACTGTTTGATTGAATAAAGTTAGCTTAATTACGTTTGTCTGGAAAGGAAACTTCATTCTGTTGAGATGATGCAGTACATATTTCCCTTCAGGGGTCTCCACTAACATTTGCAGTTTATATTGAGTTTTATCAGCTTTTATCTGGCAGCTTATCTTCTACTGAAACACAAACACACACACTGCCCCATACTCATTCTGAAATCCACAGTATGTCTAGGCATGGGCAGGAATCGAGTGAATTCTTGTCTTGAAAATAGATTTGCATTTAAAGTTATTGTAATGTTTACCACACACCCTGCTTTGTGCTGACAAATATGACATAGCAGTTGAGTTTATAGGCAAAACTTGCCCTGGCAGGAATGACATGAGTGTGCATACTTTTTAATATTGATACAATATTTTGTCACGGCTATGTAGAATGCTTGCATGCTCCCTGTGTCATAGGGGCCTATAAGGGGGCCTTAACATCAACCAGAACCACCAATTTTAAGCCTGCAGCTCTGAGTTTTAAACAGTAGGCTGATGTGAATATTAGGTTAATAATAAGTGCAAAAGATGCCTCACAGTTTGGACCTCAGGGCAATATAACCAAGTCGAGTTTATTTGTATGGCCCGATATCATATGGAGTGTCTGAAAGGGCTTTTACAGGCCCATACAGCAATGGTTCCTGACCCAGCCCAAGCTTAAAAAGACAACATATCATACAAGGAAAAAAAGCCCAGTCACCATGTCTCCAAGTAGTATATGTTGCACTCTAATGAAGCAGGCACAGTGTTATGAGGTTTTCCGGCTGTTTGTGGATGGACTTATGTCTTTTATTGTGTCACAGGGAGAATCACTAAAGATGCTTTCAAGTATTTTCAGCTGTAGCCCCAGTTGGGCTGTGTTGCTGCCTTACTAACCACCTTCTCTCTGAGAGCTGTTGTGTTCATGACACCGTGCACAAATCTGTCGCTAATTTTATTAATCTTTTGCAAAGCAGCATTATCTGACAGGTATTTGACAGAGGCACACCAGCACCCCTACTTGTTGTGGTTATATTTGTATTGTGTATAATTCAAAGTATTTCATTTAAACCTGCACTAAACATGCTGCTAACAGAGGACCTTGTAAATGAAACAATATTTTTCCTCAATGCAAATCTGAGCCTTCGTTACCAATGTCATTGTCATCGAAAGAGCTCAGATTCCAATCGATCAGTGCACTCAGCTGAAACAATGTTCAACAACACAATAATATTCACTGCAAGAACTATGAATGTATATGTGAATAATGTTACCCCTCTAAAACTGTTTTCCAGTGCGTAGCATTTCGGTATCGTGACATTATTTAATTAGAACATCTTACAACAACAAAGCTGTGGTGCTGGAAGTAAAACACAAGTGTAAAACAAGAAATGAACCAAAAAGTGAAATATGGTGCTACCATCTCTTGAATGTGTATTTAATGACAAAACAAGAATTGTTTTGGCTTCCATAAGTAAAAACAAAGAACACTATCAATTGCCGTTGCTGATAAAACAGAGTAATGAATGACTGCAGGTGTTCTCTTTTTTTGTCTTTAATACTCTTATAATTGGACAAATTAATGAGTTGGCAGATGAAATATGAGGGCAGACATCAGAGGAAAGCAGTTGTCTCTCAGGAAGAGACCAATTTGAACCTGTGTAATGAAGAAAAACTGAATCATTCCTCCCTCCATCTGCTTTCTATTCAACACGTTTTGCTCTTTGGGGCTGAGTGAGCCTGAGTCACTGCAAGTCACCCTAAGTTTTCACAAACACTAACAGCTAATAGAGATTTCTCATTGCAGAGATAGATAGAATCAGTGTAATCCCATGTCGTTGTCAGATGAGGTACAAAGTGTAATTCATATTTTGTCTCTTCCGTTTCACAGATTCTGGTGAATCTCTAGGCCGACTGATGCAGCCATGGGCAGATCGCTGGACCTTTGAGAGCAAACTTCCTTCCCCTCCTTCTCTTCCACATCCTTTTCCTCTCCCTCTCTTCCTCCTTTTCTTCTTCCCTTGCCCTCCACTGCTGGAAGTGGAGCACTGTAGACACCAGTAAAGCAACCAAAGCCAGTAATTGACCACCAATCTGTGAAACCTGAATCCTTCTCCTTTCTATCATCGGTAAACCATGACAAGAATTGTTTCTCAGATACCTGGCCGGGTGAGTTGGCCTCTGCCAGTGCTGCTGCTGTATCTTGTCTCCGTGCTACTGATGGAAGGTTGGTGCTCCGCAGCCCCCTCAGGCCCAGAGTCTGACTCCTGCTCTTCATTGGTACAAAGTCGCTTTTTCGGCTTCTTCCTATCATCATCAGTGTTCCCCATTGTGCCTTGCTCCTGGACTCTGCAGAACCCGGATCCACGGCGTTACACCATTTTCATTAAGGTAACAAAGCCCACCGAGAACTGTGTGCCATCGCAGCTCCGTACATTCCAGTTTGACTCCTTCCTGGAGACCACACGCACCTACCTGGGCATGGAGAGCTTTGACGAGGTGGTGAGACTTTGCGATACCTCCACCCCAGTGGCCTTCCTGGAAGCCGGGAAGCAGTTCCTTCAAATGAGGAAAGGACCTCCCCGGGCAGGTGTGGCCATCATGGTTGGTAATGGCGATTTCAAGACGGAGTACCTGGTAGTGGGGAAGCGCAACCCCAGCATGGCTGCGTGTCAGATGCTGTGTCAGTGGCTTGAGGACTGCCTGGCCTCTAGCACATCAAACAGGCCCTGTGGCATCATGCAGACACCATGTCTGTGCTGGGAGCCACCACCACAGCTCAGTGAGGGACAGAGCTGTTATCATAATGGAATTTACTTGGAAAACTGTTTGCCCAGTTTGAAAGAGAGTGGAAAAGATGTTGAGATGAACGGTGAGTAGAAACACTTTATTTAAGCAATAATAAACAATAACCTCACTTGATATATAAAAGCAATTGACAAGAGGAGAACACCACAACAAAACATTGTAGCATTTCACTCAAAGTCTTTTATTTTCTACATCAGGAGTGTATCTTGCTTATTCCATGGCTATCAGATACAGCAAGAGAAGATGTGTCCAAATGGCAGTGGTATAAAGTAAAGGAGTCAAAAATACTTCACTACAGTACTTCAGTATGTTTTGAGAGAATTTGTACTTTGGTAGAGTATAAATGTTTCTGCGAATCATTTATTTTTCTTTACTACATATCTAGAGAAAATCTATACTTTTACGTCACTACTATGGCGTGGTGTTGGAGCGTGCCCAACCCACACACAAGGGGAATTAAGTCGTGCTCATGACTCCCCCTCAGGTTTGTGAGTGGGGAAAAAAAATAACCACACAATGGAGAGTGCACATTTTTCCATAGGTGAGCTGAGGGCTAGTACCACTTTGTGGTTGGCTGAGCAGAGATGCTGTCTTAGCTCATGCCTGGATCACGAATATTCATTATTAATGAGCTGAACACCATCATTGGCTGAATCAAGGCTTGGCTTGCTTTACCTCTTTCATGAGACCTCATCACAGTTCCTTTAATCAAAAGATGTATGACTACATCGTATTCTTACATGGGTTCATTGAGAACATGAAGTTCTGAGCTCATCTTCTAAATAAAGTAAAAAAAGTTTTGTTGAAGTGATTGCTAAGATTAGTAACTACTTTTCCTCATCCAGACATGCTCTGTGCTTTGTCTTAAAAACATGAGCATTGTTGGCTGAGAAAAGAAAAGAAAAAGACTGAATTACAATGTATAAATGCCTCAGTGAGGAACAACAAATTCTTTTACTTTTACTTTCAATACACACAATTATTATATTCAGTACAGTTATTATCCAAAATAATGCTCTTGGTACTTGAAATTAGCATCAGCAGCTAAATGACTTTTACTCAAGTATGTTTTCTAATAGGCAAATGTTACTTGTAACTAAGTCATTTTTTAATGTGATATTGCTACCTTTACTCAAGTACGACTTCCAGGTACTTAATCCACCGCTGCCAAACAGCATACATTTAAAAAGTAGACCATGGTTTGGTTAGCTTCACCAGCCAGTATAGGGATGTATTTATAGGGATGTTATAACCTTGGTTATACTAAAAAGGGATATTCCTGTGATTTTACAACATTTAATGATAGATTTATGATAAATTAATGAAATTACGTCAGAACCAGGTCACTAACATTGTTTATTATTATTATTTATTTATTTTTGAAGTTAGGACATGTTTGAGATATTTGGTGTTCACTGTTGTACGATAGACCCATATGGATCTGTGGAACACAATCCACGGGACATGTGGAAAATCCCCTAAAAGGTATAAGTTTAGTTAGATACAACTATGTTCACCATTGCATCAGAAAGCATTTTTCTGTGACCTTTGACCCTGAAACCTCTGTATGTTTTCACGATCTCTATCCTATAGTAACTTCCGGGTGCCTTATCATATCAGTAGGCAGCTTGTGCGATACGTGATGTAGCTGAGAGAATGTTGTGGAGATATACTGTACATGCAGGGTGTTGTAAAGAAAAATAGTAGCCAAAGAAAATAGCTTCATTATATCATAACACAGTTCTATTTGGGAATCCAGAAGATACGTTTAGGTTTTATTGTGGCATGCTTAACTTCTATGTTTAAGCAGTTGAAGAAATAGCACAGAGGATCTAAAAGGGTCCATTCGAAGCCCTACAGACCTGGTCAGTGAACGGCAAATATCTGTAAAATCCCCAACTTGCAAAAACACAACGCCAGTGACCTAGTTTGGATGTAACTTTTGCAAAAATCATCAAATTTTGTAAAATCAACTGCTTGTAACTCTTAGGCAAAAAGGCAAAATATTTTTTTTCCAAATGTAGCATAAACATTAAAATTAGATTGAAGTCTGCATGACAAGACATAATCTAACTTTGAGTAACAGGCCTAGATTATGTGTAAAATGTACTCAGGTAGGTAGACATTAGAATCACAGCAAGCATTACACATATATTTGGAGAACAGTGGAATTACTGCTACATTTACCTTACATTTACCTTGCACACTGATTTAGAACATTCGTTAAACTAGCAATGCTTGTTTGAAATGTCATCATATCCAACAGACACCTGCCAGCCAATGGGAAATGTTGGGAAAAGAATGAGATACTAAAAAAAGCAGATTTTTGCATGCATAAATTGCACAGACCATCTGGTAAGATTACCCTTGTTTCTCAGTAAAACAGTGTCTTTGTACTAAGATCCTCTTGACAAACCAAATAAATGTATTTTTGTTTTGTCTGACCCCAGAAAGTAAGAGAATTTTAGCATGCTCTCAACAAAATGATAGAGGAATTGACATCATCAATAGCAATCTGTGCCACTGATCTGGTGGAATGCAATGCAGTGTTTTGTCTAAAGTAGAGGGCAGAGAGGGAACAAACGAGCCCTGAGACTGAGACAGATGGAAGGTTTGGGATTTCATCTGATGGAAGAGAGCTCCGTGACCTTGTGAGGTCGGCGCCATATTCTGTTCTTCTGTGGTCCATAGAGATACACTGAATCGGCCATTGGGAAGCCTTTGGAAACAGGAGAATCAAATGTTGATATTAGATACCTTTGGGGATGCTCAAAGCGGTGTGTGTGAGTGTGTGTGTGGTGGTGGTGGTGGGGGGGTTGTAAAGAGAGGAGGATAGAAAGAGAGAGCAGCAGCAAAAATGAAATGGGATAAGGGCCTGTGGCTTCAAGTGTAATTGTGTGCTGCTGGATTCCACACACCCCACCCCCACCCCCCAAGCAGACAGGATGTGGACTGACATCTTAATCCTGGCTTTGTCAGAACCATGGCCGCAGGGATGAAACATTTCGTGGTTCCCCCCATCCAAACCTTTTTGCCATTTTGCCGTCTTTCCCTCCTCTGCTTCTCTCAGTCACTTCTCATAATCAGCCCATGGTCTTATTCTCTTGGCGTGCCTTATCCCTCTTCCTCCTCCTTTTTTGTCCTTCTCTGAGCCACCATCGCACCCTCCCTGCACTGATAGTGGGCTGATACTGAGCCAGTCGTGGGAGATCGGAAGAGCGTCG
>OMOW01101292.1:0-13640 GCA_900312555.1 Lamprogrammus exutus
AAAAAAAAAAAAAAAAAAAAGTAAGGGTAGTGCAAATGGCTGACGTTTTTTTCTTGATTTGGTTTATAAATCGCTGACTAACTTTGCGAGGACCCTTTGTACCTAACAGGAGACTAATAATGGCTGCACTGTAGCAATCTAAAAAGATTTTGAAAATCCATCCAATAGTTTTGCTAGCGTCTCGTCCATTGTTTTGCTAACAGGAATCTTTTCCCTTGTGGCGATTCGATGGTCTGCATAATCGATGACCGAGAGGACGTATGGAAGTTTGCACCTAACCTCATCACTGTGAAGAAATACATCTACTTCCAGGGCACAGGGGACATCAATGCGCCGCCAGGATCACGGGAAGCTCAGATGGCCAAAAAAGGTACAACGCACACTACACACACTCATTATGTTTACATGCACTTAATACACAGATTATTTGTCTGTACTGTGATTAAGTGTTTGAGTTTGAAAATAATGTAAATCATATGCTGTGGCTTAAACATTCACCAGACCAAGATGAGCGATTATCTGTCAGAGGAATGGTGTTCCATCCCTCCAGTAGAGTTTCAGAGACTTCTGCAATCTATGCCTAGGCACACTCAAGGTTTTTTGGTAGCTCGTGGTGGCCTGACATCCCACCAAGACAGAATGCTAGATTTAACGTGTCAGTAAGGGCAAGTAGCGTCGAGCAACCATGGCAAGTTTTGATCTGATCTCACGCATGCTAGTTGCACTGAACCTCTTCCCCAAGCGCTCACCTCAGAGTTCAGTGAGTCACGTGCACAAGCTCACATCAATTCCCCACACACAAGCACACATTCATCAGAAAATGTACGGAAAATGGTTAATATGTTATATTAAGATGGGCAGCATCAGACAAGTAAAGAAAGAGGCTCGGGAGAAAGCCTTCCTGACTGCGGAAATCACGGTGTCGATCAATGAGGCCAATTACATGATGAGAGTATACATGTCTATCCACAAACCTCAGCATGGATCTAAGCTATCTGTTGTTGAGCAAGAATAGAGTCTCTAATCGGGTTCCAATACTTTCACAATAGTAATCGTATCTGTGATGGCACTTTACAAAGGGGATCCTGGCAAAGACTCATTTGATTTGCATATCAGGAAACATGGAGAAGCTGCTTTGAGCCAGCAAACACGTCTCCTTAAGGGCTGTTGTAGGGCTCCCCTAAATTCACTCCCACTTTCAATCTGCCACACAAATATTAGTTGGTAGCTCCTGCTTTACTGATCCCATACTACAACAGCTACCATGCTCAATGAGGGCCCTAAATATATCTGACAAATTACATAGAATGTTTCATAGGTACAGTGTACTATATGTTCTATTAAAGACAAAACAAACAAAAACATAAGCAAACCCTATAAAAGCAGTGGTTTGACAAAGTTACAAGTATCGTCTGTGTAGCCAGAGCCTAATGTAGAACTCCTTTGTCTTCCAAAAAACATCAAAAACCCATTACAGAGCCACACCGCTGATTGGAGTTACGTCTTGCGTCTCTGCAAAGAACAATCCCAGTGCTATCTTTTGTACAAGCTTTGTAAACAAAGCCGTGCTGTGAATCAAACGTCTGGATTATGCAACTACTCTCTCCTGCATCAAATGTGTGTTCCTGTGCGGTTGGAGATGGTTTCAAAGATGCATACCAATTTGTCCCTGATGGTATTTTTTACGATACCATTTTGCGTTTTTCAAAAACAACTATATGCCATTGAGTTGTATGTTAAGAGGCTGATCCACTGTGGGAATGAATTGGCCTTTTCACTGAACACAGCAGACAGGGTGTGAAAATGTTTCAGTCTTTTCTTTGTGACTTGTTGACCATTAGAAAAATATTTCCACCATTCTTTTTCTTTAAACAGTCAAGTCAAGTCATCTACTCTATACATACCTGTCTGACATAAACAACCACGGTCAGAGTTAATGAGATCACATTTTTTCCTCATTCTGATGTTTGATGTGAACAGTAATTTAAGCTCCTGACCTGTGTCTGCCTGATCTTATGCATTGCACTGCTCCCGCATGCTCGGCTGATTGGATAATTGCATGAATTAGCAGGCCTACAGGTGTCCAAAATAAAGTGGCTGGCGAGTGTAGAATAGAGGGAGTCCACAAAAATGCCGCTAATCTAAAATCGATGTAGGTTGGGAGATTTTTGCTGTGAGGAGAGAGTCGTGAAAGAGTCAAATGAAATGTCTGAGCTAAAACCCAGATTATCCCCTTGTTAAAATGTACTCGTGTGAAATGTTAAGGAGCCTAACACTAAGATGTGTGTGCAAACCTTCCAGAGTGCTCCAGAGTAAGTACAGAGATATTGCATACAATTCTATGCACTAATGGGTGTATTTACTTAACCCTCTGCAAATCACCACCTGGGATGCAAAATTTTTACACTGGTGAGTTTCTTCAATTTTTTGTCTAAGGAAATATGAGTTAAAATTGTGCCAGGCAGATCAACAAAGATCAGTCATGTAGGACTTACTCGAATTATGAATCATCAATCTGGGAGATTTTAGGTTATTCTTACAACGTCTCACAATATTCCTGCTGTGATATTAATAAAATCCATATTTGATAAGCTAATGGTTCACTGCTTCCACGCAACCGCAAAATGCCTTGAAACTAATTGATGAGGGGCAGAGTGAGGAAGACAAATGAAGAAAACTAATTTTGAGTTAATAAAAGATTGCTGTTATGTCTTAGCTGTCCTCTAAGATTATTAAAAGGGTCAGAGTTATCTGATTGCTTGATCTGTGCATACATAATGAATGCACCCAAACCGTCATTTGTAGGTGCAAAACCTCGGTGCAGCTCCTCAGTAAATACAGAGAAACACTAATTGACTCATGTGCACTTAAGAAACGGCCGCAATGTAAAATTTGCCCCTGAGTACTTACAGTAAGTTGTAATAGAATTTGAAAGCACATTGCAGCATACACAATACTGCTCAATCATAGATTCCTTTTTTCCTATTAATTTTCAAAATGTGTTTCATCATTTATCAGGATTACTCTGTAAGCCCTTCAAATGTACCAGATAAGCAGATAAGTTCCAACAAAGCCTTCAAATAGGTTTCTGACTCAGTTTGTACGAATGGGCATATCTGATGTAAATTGGCCTGGTTTTTACCACAGTCCTTCAGCTTGTAGCTACTGTATGTATCCTCTGCTACGAATATTTGCAATTCCCTGCCAGAGTTGACATTTTCTGATGCATGTATGTTCGTACACTACTTGATTACCTTGTTTTGTTCCAGCAGGAGGAGTGCTAAGCCGGCTTACGGACAACACAGAACCAACAGGGACACTTGGTGCAGATGAGCAGAATAATGGCCCCAAGAAAAAGGCAAAGGACCACAACAATGCCAGGAAGGAGGAGTCCATAACATCTTCATCTTCTCAGGGAATACTAGCAAATGAACGGACACGTCCCTCAGAGGTTGTAGAGGAAGAACATGGCCAGGGTAAAGGGTCAGAGAGGGAGGGAGAGTCTGGAGTTGGGTCATCAGAATCTCAGGTGGCTGACAGAACAAATGTTAAGGAAGATAGCAAGGAGAGGACGCTGGTGACAAAAGAGCCACAGGGAGGGACAAACTCATCTATGCCCAGCCATGAGGCCAACAACCTGGACTTTGACCTGTCCAGTGACAGTGACAATGACAGTGACTCAATTACAGAGAATCCTCCCTCATCAGATAGCGAAGGTGAGGGCAAGTCTTGCCAATCGAGGAAGTCTAGACAGGAAGGAGCAATGCAAGAGCCCAGTGATGGAAATGGGGCAAGGACAGGGGACAGTAAAGTGAAAGGTGATGAGAGTGTGGAGAATGTAGCAGAAGCTCCAGGAGTACTTCTTCCCGACCCAGAGTTGGGAAATGGCTGCTCAGACAAGAGAGAGGCAGAAACGGAGTCCCAGAATAGTGAACAATCTGGGGTCACCATGGGGGAGGAGCTGCTGGACCAGAGTATGGAGGATGAGGAGGATGATGAGGAGGAAGCTGATATTGACCAGGATGATCACTTGATCTACTTGGAGGAAGTGCTGGAACGGATCCATGCAGAGTACTATGCTCGTTACGAGGCTTACCTGAGGAAGGAGGCCTCTGGGACCCCAGACATCCGCAAGATTGTCCCAGAACTGAAAAGCAAGACACTGGAGGGTACGACTATTGTGTTCAGTGGCTTGTACCCCACTAACTACTCCATGGAGAGGACCCGTGAGTACTACCATTCCAAGGCTCTGGGGGCCAAGATTGGCAAGAGTCTGGTTCTTAGCTCCAAAGATACCAATCGGACAACGCATCTCATCGCTGCAAGAGCTGGTATGTTAGTACATCTAATGATTAGCTTAATTACTAATTCATGCGTCACTTTTTAAATTGAATAATTGTTTTCTGTAAAATAATGAGATATCATTACAAGTTACTAGAGCCCAAATTTATGTCTTCAAATTACATATTTTAAAACGAGGTATTCCGTTTACAGAAACACAAAACAGAGAAAATTCTTTTCAAAAAACTACCCACACTTGTTCAGTAATGCCTATGATTAGTTGATTATTAAAATTGACATCAATTAATTTTCCTCCATTCAGAGTTGTTAAGAGGGACCACTTGCGTGAAAAGATCTGTGGGGAAAGTCATATTCAGAGTCGAGCTGCATGGGCACTTAACTACATATATCTAGGTATCACATTCCGAATATTAAAATCAGTCGTCCAGTCCATGGCTCTGAGGTTGCAAGGATCGTCATGTGTTTAGCTTTCTGTGAATGAGGTTTCCCGAGGTTTCCACTCCCTCCCTATGAAAACAACCACCTGCCTTTAATCTTCCCAAAATCTGAACGCTGGTGGAAAAGCAGACTGATATGCAATGTTAGTATTACACGCTGTCACACACAGACGATGATCTTATCAAAATAAGAATGAAACAACCTACAAATAAAGCACAGTAGCCTACTGCGTGATGAAATTGATAACCATGAGTAGTAATTATGATCATGTTTAGAATCTAAATGTAGAAAGGGAGTAAGACTGAGACATTTCTTGTATGTCCTTTTCTGAAAGTATTATATGTAGTTAAGGATCAATGTATGTTCCCACCAGAAAACGCTCTGTAATATTCCTAAATGTAACATTCCTCATTTCTCTCATATAACTGCTTCCTGAATACTGTCTCACAAAAAACTGAGACCAGGAATGGAATGATTAGAAAAAATGAACACCAATGATCAGCAAACAATAAAATCTCCAGTGATATAAAAGTTATTATTTTTGCATGCAGTTCTCTGTTCACCATCACGGAGACGTGCGCACAGCAGTGGCTGGGTATGCATTTATGAATAAATGAACATTTTCCAGCACGTATCAGACAGTTACATGGGACTTAGTACACCTCCATGCATACGTAAAGAAAAAGGACTTAAGTTCCAAGTCTGAATTGGGGATAGCTGCAGATACTCTACACATCTGAATATGGAGGTCCGCAATTTTGGTATTTACTCTGACTTTCGCTTGTTTATCTCAACCCTGAATCGAATATAGTCAAGCTATTTTCCTTGAGTAATGTTGCCCAGAAGCATTTGTGATTTAATTAAGTAAATGGTAATGAAGCTACAATTGAACTGTCGGATTTGTGACTCAAACACTGTCTTCATAATTTGTGTATCTGAGAGGTTACCATTCCAAACAGATACTATAAGTGACAGCGCGACAAAGTAATTGGAGCCCTGTGACAATAAAACCTGGATAATGTTAACAAGTTATAGGCTGTATATCTCAAATAACCACTTAATTGTCCTCCTGTTGCTTTCATATTTGATATTATCCACTGCAATAAAGCAGATGTGGCATTATATGACACAGCATGGCGTTGGTATATTGTTTTCCTGAACAAATGTTTCTTTGCATAATTTTAAATGACAGTACATGAATAATGTCCTTAAACTTGATTTGTCATTGTTTCTCCAGTCAATGCTTGCAGAGTAAATTAGGCCTGCTTGTTTGACAGAAACGGTGAAATGCTTCCCAACCAAACATAGAGATGACTGATTAGAGTGGGCGTGGCTTGATTTAATAATAATCCCTTGCACAGAAATGTTCATAATCTTTATAGTGTAATATAGTAGGGAATGCAAAACTTGAGGTCTGTGCCATAGAAATCCATTCAGTTAGACAAACCCATTTTCCCTGAACTGCCGTGAGAGCTTAATTTGTGATTAGTCATTTCACAACATAATTTCATCAATATATATGTGTTAGACAAGTACAAGGCTAGTGAGCGAGCGGTTAGCCAGCATCCACTATCTGATCAATAAAGATGATGCCAAATAAAGAAACTGTACTTCAAGTGGTCTACTTTCAGCTAGCGAGTGTAGAAGTGGATCAGTGTGACATGACATCATTGCAAAGGTTTCAAAATAGACCCCCAAATGAAAATAAGAACATGGACATCTGTGTATGTAGGTCAAGACAAGACACGTGTCATTATTAATGATTACATTAAGGACATGAAAACCTTATCAGCGCCATTATTTTTTTAAAAGAGAACATCAAAGACTTATTTTCTGTTGAGAAAAGCCTATTCTTTCTGAGGAGTACCCAGAGTGGATTCATCCATGCCTGCGCTGGTACCAATTCACTTTAACATCTGAAAACAAGCACAGGAAGTGGAGCCGTTGCCTTGGGAGCCAGCCCCACTGAGAGCGGCACTTAGCAATCACTCATCTTGTACATCAGGAGAGAATGGTGAGAAAATGAGAGAGAGAAAGAGAGGAAGAAATCAGCTAGACAACACTGAGGGCAATAGAAGCGGTTGGTCACTTAGTCTGGAAAGCACTGCAGAAAATGGCTGTTGTGCTGTTAGAATGGCACATTTGACAGGAATTCATAATGTTCATTTTACATGATTATTTAATTATGATTATTTAATTATAGCTTTTAACAAGCTCGTGTCAGAAGCCCCTACATCTGGTAAGCGATTATCTCCGCCTGACAAATGTAATCCTCGTTCCTGCCATTGTCCATGCAGTTGGTTGCTTTTGTAGGATGACAAATTCATGCAAACACACTGTAGGTTCTGCTGGAATAATAACCAACATTAAGAGTTCTGTCATTGGAATCTTTTCTGTTTTATCTTTTGTTGGGTCTTAGTAACATGATTCATATTTGATACATATTGTAAGTGCAGCCACATGGTTAAAGCAAAATGATGATCCCTTTATTTTGCTTAATATTGGGCACAGGTTAAAGCTCATACCTCCAACAAGGCTGAACAAGCCTCAACTGTAGTTTTGCTGTAATAATATACTGGCCTCAAGTGAAAGAAGAGACATGAAATATTCAGACTCCCAGGTGGTAAAAGGGTAAAAAGAACATGCCTGGGGTGAAAGGTGTCCCTGATAACTGACTGCCCTTTGCACTAACCTCTTCTTGTGGATGTCCATGATTGAGGGGAGAGAGCTGCCAATGATGTGCCAAGCAGTTTTCACTACTTGTTGCAGGGCTTTGTGGGCCATACAGTGATGATTGGGTTGTCACAATATTAAGAATATGACATTTCGTTAGGATGCTTAGAGAAATATCGAAATTTGTTAACATTCTCAATACTGTTATTCAATAGTTGGAGGGTATGGATATACTTTGATAGTTTCACAATGCTATTTGTGATATGTGGATGCGATTTTGCACAAGGTTTGCAGGATTTGTTAAAACAAAATCTAATTGCGACTATAGCAACACATATTGAAATTCATTTGAACTGCGATTATTTTATCGCAGTATGTTGTTGGGGTTGCCCTTGTCGCAGTGAAAAGGTTCTATCCCAACAAAGTGTTTAAAAGGTGTATAGATTTTTATGCTAAAAATATTAAGGTCACCTGCATAAAGAGTCACAACGGTCCCTAACTGTGATGAATGCATTACCAAACTCTAGTTATACCAGTTTAGTGTGCAGTCTTGTTGAATCTTCAAATGAAAATATGTAAATTATTGCTGTACCGCGTCAGCATATTAAAAGGATTACGTGCTTGGAAACACGCTGGAGCAACTGACTTCCTCACAGGCCCCCACAGGGCAGTTGTAAGGTTACTGCAATTACCCTAGTACACCGCAGGCATGCTAGCCACTACCTTAATTTGGAGCACTCTTCACACTCTTACTGTATATATTTAGATAAATTGGAGCTTCTTACAATTCGGTAATCACATCTGGCCAAATTGCAATGTCGACTTGACTTTGATTAATTGTGCAGCACTGTTTTACACATTAGTAAATATAGTATAGCATTTATTTACATTAGATTTTTGTCTGCACCACTCATTTTTGTGATCAGGTCAAGCCCATGATAACAAAATCATCATGTTTCCTTAGTGGAAATGTTGCACTCACTGTCTTCAAATGTTCCCTCTGTAAGTTCTCGTCTCATGGTAGCCTGTTAGCCGTTTCTGGGTACAAACTGTGACCCAGCCATCGTGTAGCTGAGACTTTACCCTAATAAAATCTCCACATCTGCTGATGCTCTCCATCTTTCTGCTTTGTGCTGTTCTCGTGTTGGCAGGTTCTGTCCTCACAAGACACTTTGGCTGCACTTTTTGCTGCGATTTATTTGTTTATTTATTTTTATTTTTAAAGAGGTGAGATTTTGCAGCTCTATAGCTGAAGCTCAGGCCAGTGGGCAAGATTTAAACTTGTATTTTCTCAGTAACATTTCACCAGTGATACAGTTGGCGGTCTTGTTCAGTTGTTGCCATAGTGCAGCCAATGATTGTTGACAAGTAGCGCAACACTGAAGAACTGTGTTGTATTCCAAATGAGCAGGGAGAGTGCCCAAAGAGAACAGCCAGTATCTCAAATGTTATTTTGCCATGCATGATAAAAGCAACCCTGAGGGTTAATGAGCTGCTTTGTTCAGCGATTCAGTTGGTTGTGTTGGTGTCAAACATCAGTAATTGTTGCTCAAGCAGACACACTGATCCTTGTGGACTTGGGCATACAAAACACATAGCAAACACATAGCCACTGGGAAAAACGAAAGGATGGTGACTCCACTGGCTCCAAATGACAAATCTTCCTTCTCCTCCTTGTACCAGTATTGCCTCATCTGACCAAGCAATTATTTCCTCCTCCAGGAAACAAAGTCTAGTCATTGATCTGAACAATTCAACAGACCCACAGTATGTGCACTTGCAAATAGCTGATGATTGGACAGCCAAACTGCATTACCATTTTCACCCTTTTCTCCCTCAACCAGGCACAGAGAAGGTCCGACAGGCACAAGGCTGCAAGCACCTCCATGTTGTCAACCCTGACTGGCTGTGGAGCTGCTTGGAGCGCTGGGAGAGAGTGGAGGAGGGGCTGTACCCACTGAAGGAGGACTACTCCAAGACGCCACGGTAAAGGCACTGATTAATGAGCTGTGCTTTTACATGTTGGCTGTTTTTAAAATTGATTTTTTTTTCTGCATTGAGTGTATCTCAATCTGCAGTCAAAAACAAAATCAGTTACCATCTCCATTTTTACAGTCAAATTCATTTTGGAAAATCCTCAAAACGTATGTTGATTGACAAAATCAGCTAAAATTGAATATATCAGCATAAATTAATTTAACTAAGCATGCAACCTTACAAGCAGAGTACGACACTTCCCCATGCATTTCCTCACACGGTAGACTCTCCTTGTACTCTGATTATGCAATGCTTCATGTACAGTATATTCAGCAAAACACAGAACCATATTAATTCCACACATGTTACTTATATGTTTTACTTCACTGTACTGCCTTAATCACTGTACAGTCAAATTATTTTTAAGCATGGTTCTGTTGAAAACCTAATTTGCCAAATTAAGCAGTGCCAGTGACTGGCACTGATCCCAATACTAAAGACACTGTTGGTTCGTCTGTATCATTTATCATGGTAACATATTTTAAGTGTTACATATTTATTACTGCTGTGGATGATGCTAACTCTGAAATCTTTTCCTCATCTGTTTGAAGAAGCAGCAGCCCAGCACTTTTCCTGGATAATCAGGGGACTGTACAGAAGCCTATTTTTCACCCAGCTCCCATCCACCACAGACCTCCACCTTTGGCCCCTGAGGTGCGCACGTACGACCCTGTCACAGGGAAGCTGATCCGCAGGGGTCCTCAGACACCACGGCCTCAAGCCTACCTCCAGGAATCAGGGTCTTCGTTGATCTCTGATCACAGAGACCAGCCATGTCTCAGGTACAACAACAACAGAATTACAGCTGTGAAATATAATTATACAATATTGATGCCATGGTATAAGGCAAGTGGCCATATTTTCTGAGAATTCAGAAAGAATTCAGAGTTCATCCATTACTCACAAATGCTAATGAAGAGCGTGTTTGTATATTTTGGTTTGTTTATTGTTGTTGGTCGTTGGGGGTGAAGGCCTCCTGCCAGTCACCACAGGAGAGCTGCCTCATGGTAAGGCAAGAATTTGTTGCGTGTCTGGATTCTAATGATAGGTTAACACATTGAAATTCTGCAATGTTGTTTTTTCCAGCCCTGACATATACCCATAAAAAGTATTTCATCAGAAAAGCTCATTATTTCTCAGAGGGAGGCCAATTAATGGTAGTTTTCATTATTGACAGTTTATCATCCATTATCGCTTCACGCAGAACATGGAGTAGTCTGTGTAATATATCAATTTGCAATTCTTATCTTGAGTACATCACCAATCTCTGACTAGTTTATTGGTAAGCCATCATTTTCACCATGTTTTGTGTTATGAAAGTCTGATTTTATTCCCTTAATGAACTAACTATGCAAGCATAATTTAATAAATGTCAATTCCTATCTAATGAGGATGGACCTAGATTAGCCACATAAAAAATTAAGACCGTTTCAGTCTGATGATAAATTTTGTCAGTATGAAATCTGGACAATGTTTTAAACTGTATTTTAAACAGCCCACTCAGTTGATCTGCCAGTTTATTTAAATGGGCAGTCTTGATTTGATCTTGCATTTATTTTAATGGCACTGTGCCTCTTCTTCAAGCATCAACCTCTCTGCACTGCCTCTCTAACACAAACTTTATCACACACCACATCACACTCTAACTAAGAACTAAGTAAAGAGCTTCATGAAGTCACACAGCTGCAGCTAAGTTAAGTTAAGCTATGTCCAATAACGGCAGCACAAATGTAGACGTGGTTATCGCCTGAAAAGTGGCGCGCTTCCAGTGTTGGGGATATACATGTCAAGAAGGAACAAAAGCCCAAACTAAATGAGTGACTCACCAAAATAAAAGTCTTGTCTCCCTGCCTAAACAATGGAAAAAAACTGTACAAGACTTTTCTTCAGTTAACATTTCTAAGCAAGATTCACTTAATTTAAGAAAAAGGTTTTAAAAATCAGCAAAATATATTATCGAAAAGAAATCCTTAACCTTAAAGGAATCACAATACTAGAAAACCTATTGCAATACATTTAATATCGTGACTTAATATCGTTATTCTAAACTGTACTGCAGTCACATTGTTTAAACAAATCACAAATAATTTCTGTTTCAGGCCCTTTTAAGATTGTTAGATTTAGATTTTATATCTGGTCAAGTGTTTTATACATTTTTGGGTTGTTATTTCCCACAGGGGAACTCCAAAGAGTCAACAAGATGAGGCTGCAGGGTCAAGCCAAGATGATGAACAGCCAGGACCGTTCCGTCGGAAAAGACAACCGAGCATGTCAGAAACTATGCCTCTGTACACGCTTTGCAAGGAGGATCTAGACAGCATGGGGAAAGAGGTAAGGAAGGGGGGGACACTAGGTTCTTCCCAATGCTTGTGTTACTATTTTCTCTTTATGTCAATAGTGAAATCCATTTAGCTGAGGGCCAAACAATGAGCATTTCTAATGTAATTCGGTACTGAATATGTATTCAGTTTTTCCGTTTTGTTTTACTTGGGCTGGCCCTGAATACCGTTTTAAGGATCTGACGTTTTTTTCCCCATTATTTTCTGAACAAGTATTTGAGTATCCAGCTGCAAAAACTATTAGATTCATAACCAGTTGTAATAAGGCATAATCACTGCTGTTTTGAATATGAGAACAGTTAGAACAAGTTCTCCCAATCCGGAGGGCCAATGGGCTCTGTTTACATTTCTTTGTCCTGGTAAATGCGAGCTGCCATAGCCTAACAATCACATTCCGCTTCCAACATCAGTGTTGCTACCCTGGATGGACACGGAGTGAAGTGAGCTGATTTCCCCCAACTTGGGTGTCTGCATGTGAAATAAATGCTGATCTGCAATTTTTTTGAGTCACGTGTTAGAATCACTGAAATAACTCGATCACGGGAGTGAGGAAAAAGGAGTAAAAGTCAGACGTATTCTTTGTGCTATAGTGTCCGCTCGGTTCTGTTCACCATGCGCCGTGCACCGATTGTACACAACATGGATGCGCGACGGTAACTTATGCATTAACTGATGCTAAGTTACACAATATTTATCACTTGTACATACTCCTAGGTGCATTGTAAGTCAAGTTACCCTGAGCGGTAATTTTGTACTCAAGTAACAACAAAAGAGTGTTAAAATACTCAAATTACCCCTAGGTTTTACAGCTCCTGAGTAACACAGGAGTTCCTGTGTGCCCTTTGCAGGCCTCTCAATTAACAAAAGGCTCCCGAGCCACTGGAGCACAGTTACTGTGAAGCAGCTGCAAAAGGGCAGGTGGAAATTATATACAATACATCTAGATTTGGTCTTCACCACTATCATCACTTTTTGTGCGCTGATTATGTTTTAATCTTGCAGTGGAGGAATGGGAGAAAAGATGCAGCCACAACTGAATTAGTTAGACAGGAGACAGGAACTTAGTGCAGTTTGGGTTGATGTTGACTGCTGTTAGACAATTGTACATATTACAGAAATACAGTGGGTACGGAAAGTATTCATTTTTTTCACATTTTGTTATGTTATAGCCTTATGCTGAAATATTTTTAAATTCATGTCTTCACACATCAATCTACACCCAATATCCTAAAAACGAAAACATAATTTTAGAAAAATTTGCTGATTTATTAAAAATAAAAAACTGAGTTATCACATCGACATAAGTATTCAGACCCTTTGCAGTGATTCTTGAAATTAAGCTCAGGTGCATCCATTTACTAATGATAATCATTGAGATGTTTCTACACCTTGTTTGGAGTTCACTTGTGATAAATTCAATTGATTGGACATGATTTATAGGCACACACCTGATTTATTTAAGGTCCCACAGTTCACAACGCATTTTAGAGCAAAAACCGAGCCATGACGTCAAAGGAATTGCCTGTAGAGCGCCAAGACAGGATTGTGTGGAAGCACAGAGCTGGGGAAGCTTACAAAAAATGTGTGCTGCATTGAAGGTTCCCAAGAACACAGTGGCCTCCATCATTCTTAAATGGAAGACGTTTTGCACAACTAAGACTCTCCCTTGAGCTGGCCACCTGACCAACCTGACCAACGACCCTAAGCACACAGCCAAGGCAATACAAGAGTGGCTTGGGGACAACTTTGTGAATGTCCTTGAATGGCCCAGTCAGAGCCCAGACTTGAACCCAATCGAACATCTGTGGAGAGACATGAAAATAGCTGTCCATCGACGGTCCCCATCCAACC